>QNTS01001719.1:196220-221714 GCA_003317085.1 Hucho hucho | reverse complement strand
GTCAGCGTTCCGTGAACCAATCCTGCCGTGTGTCACTCTTAATGTATAGCTCTCAGTTGGGATGATGCGTTCTAGTGTTTTGTTCAGCCTGGCACCCCAGGCAGGAATGTGCCACCGCAAAGTGACTTGAATGCGTCACTTAGCGCATCTGGCCGACGGGGGCAGAGGGGCGACTAGCAGGGGGGAATTGTCAGGGAAGAGGAAATTCCTGGGCCCGAGTCCTTAGCATGCGCGGAATATTTGACAAGTGAGAACCGAGGCGTGCAGAAATGCAAGCTGGCCCTCCGAAACTGTTCCGTCCGCCTCATAGCCAATAAAGGAACAGGCAGAATTCTGCTCTCCCTCAATATTACTGTTAGAAAGTGTGTCGACCTCCTTTCAAAGGCTGATGTAGACGTGTGTACCAATGTGTATGTACAAGTTGTAATCAATTGGCTCATAATGCTTTCAGCCCTTAAAGCACACACAGACCCTTTCACCAACACACACATACGCTTGCGTACACAGACAGACAGACAGACAGACTGACTGACTGACTGACTGACTGCCTGCATCCCCAATGCTGTGTAGGAATAGATGGAGATCTACAGTATGTGCCTGGGGCATGAGGGTCTGCCTTGAGCTCTACCAGTCTGATAAAGGCTACAGCCAGATGGTGACGGGGTAAACATCCGCTGTCTGTCTGTCTGGACAGAGGACAAACCACTGGAGGGTGTTACTGTGTAAACTTAGAAAGAGCTTCAACCAACATTGAGTAGGTTCAGGCTTTAGCTACTCATTTTTCAATTCTTCAAAATTCACCCGTGTGTGTGTGTGTGTGTGTGTGTGTGTGTGTGTGTGTGTGTGTGTGTGTGTCCGTCCAGGTCGTGATCGCGTGCAGCAGTTGGCAGAGAATACTTTGTATTTCCGTCGGAGACTGACAGAGATGGGCTTTATCATCTACGGAAACAACGACTCGCCCGTAGTTCCCATGATGCTCTACATGCCGGCCAAGATAGGGTGAGTCAGCCCTGGCATCCATAGTTTAATCTATGAATATGAGAGGTTACCTAATTCCCCAGCCCCATTCCTCAGCTTTATAGCAAACCAAGAGGCTTGAATGCAGTTTTGTTTTTAAAATTAGGCCCAAAACTTTAAATACATATTTCGTTGCGCACCTACTCGCAAACTACTCCTCTAAAGTTGTTGTTCGATGCCCTCTCTCGCTCTCTCTCGCTCTCTCTTTATGCTTCTCTCTCTCTCGCTCTCTCTTTATGCTTCTCTCTCTCTCTCTATCTCTCTGTCTCTCGCTCTCTCTTTATGCTTCTCTCTCTCTCTCTATCTCTCTGTCTCTCGCTCTCTCTTTCTCTCAGGGCATTTGGTAGAGAGATGCTGAAGAGGAACATCGGGGTGGTGGTGGTGGGCTTTCCAGCCACACCCATCATTGAGTCCAGAGCACGATTCTGTATCTCTGCCGCTCACACCAAAGACATGCTCGACACGGTAACTGTCCCCCCATGCTTGGCACAAAATGGCTACCTTTTTCACACCAAAGACATAAAGAGCGCACACTCATGGTCCTGTGTCATTCCATTCTTCCATTCTTTCTTCCATTCTATAGCTTCCTCTTCCTAGTGCAGCGTTTCTCAAACTTGGGTACAGGACCCCATCTGGGGTCACCAGATTGAAAACTGGGGTGGATAGAGAAAATAAAACTTACCTTGGTAGGTCACCCCCCATCCCCCTTAGTGGTGGGTGTATGTAAGTGTGACCTCCCCTCCCCTCATTTCTGGCATTAGATCAAACAGCCTCTCTAATCTCTCTCTCTCCCCCAGGACTCCCCATTTAACTCTGCTGAAAAGCACACTCACTCTGCCTCCACCTCTTTTTTTAATCCTCTTTTAACTTCTTCTCTCTTTCCCAAAGACCCCCTTTCTCCTCCCCCTAGAACCCAACCCGCCCTTTGATGTGACGTTATCTGTTTTCACATTGAGTCTAGGGCTGGGTGGTATGCCGTATTTTATGATATACCGGTATTGATGCAGGGACCGGTTTAGGTCTTTACTTTACCTTCTATACCGGTATTTGAATGTTTGGTTTGTTCAATGTGATACGCCATGTGTAATGTCAATTCTTATAGTTTACTTCGCTACTTGAATAATCTCTCTCCGCTCTTTCTCTCCGTGCCACTTTACACATAGACCTAGCCACGTCCCCGGTCACTCAAGGAGCGCACTTGATGTTCCTCAACCACGAGACACTTGCGTTCAGTCTGCATGGTCAATGCAGCACATGCAACAATGTTGATGACAACGATGCTGTTTCCACTTTGCTTCTTCATATAAATCCACGAGCGCTCTATAATGACACTATTAGTATGTGTTTCTTATATCAGCAGACAGCTAGTTTGTCTTTTCTTAGCAAGTTGCCATAAATCTTGTGAGATGCTAATTGTTAGCTGCTAATGCTAATAGCTAGCTATCTAGCTAATAAATGTACTGAGTCAGAGCAAACGTAGCTAGCTAATACAGCCTGATAATCCCAGTGATGGTGTAGACCTAAATCAGCCTGATAATACCAGTGATGGTGTAGACCTAAATCAGCCTGATAATCCCAGTGATGGTGTAGACCTAAATCAGCCTGATAATCCCAGTGATGGTGTAGACCTAAATCAGCCTGATAATACCAGTGATGGTGTAGACCTAAATCAGCCTGATAATACCAGTGATGGTGTAGACCTAAATCAGCCTGATAATACCAGTGATAGTGTAGACCTAAATCAGCCTGATAATCCCAGTGATGGTGTAGACCTAAATCAGCCTGATAATACCAGTGATAGTGTAGACCTAAATCAGCCTGATAATCCCAGTGATGGTGTAGACCTAAATCAGACTGATAATCCCAGTGATGGTGTAGACCTAAATCAGCCTGATAATACCAGTGATGGTGTAGACCTAAATCAGCCTAATACCAGTGATGGTGTAGACCTAAATCAGCATGTTGTTTGTGCAACAGTATCTTCTAAATCAAAGAGGAATATGCAAAGCAAGAATACATTAGCTACATGAAGTAGCTAAGGGAAAACATGCAATGTAGCCAAAGCTTATAGGGTCCCCTAGGAAACACTTATCAACACTTTAGTTCCTACCGTCACAATAACGCCTCCCTGGTATTTTAATTGGTTGTCATCTCAAACAACACATCATAGTGCCCACTATTATATTCTAACTATAGAATTAGAATAGTCATTCTAATTCCATGATTCCAACAGTTTTGCTCTAATTCGCAAGTCAAATCGCAATTGCAACATTTGGTTAAAAATAAGTCGTAGATTATTTGCCCATATCGTGCAGCCCTACGTGGAAGTGTGGAAATTCTCAATTGAGCAGTGGTGTAAAGTACTTAAGTAAAAATACTTTCAAGTACTACTTAAGTCGTTTATTTTGGTATCTGTACTTTAAATGTTTTTTTTGGGACAACTTTTATTTCATTACATTCCTAAAGAATATACTGTACTTCTTACTCCATACATTTTTCCTGACACATAAAAGTACTTGTTACATTTTGAATGCGTAGCAGGACAGGAAAATGGTCCAATTTACGCACTTGTCAAGAGAACGTCTCTGGTCATCTCTACTGCATCTGATCTGGAGGACTCACTAAACACAAATGCTTTGTAAATTATGTCTGAGTGTTGGAGCATGCCCCTGGCTATCCGTAAAAAAAAAAAAAAGAAAATGGTGCCATCTGGTTTTCTTAATATAAGGAATTTGTAATTATTTATACTTTTGCTATTGATACTTAAGTATATTTAAAACCAAATACTTTTAGACTTTTACTCAAGTAGTGTTTTACTGGGTGACTTTCACTTTTACTTGAGTCATTTTCTATTAAGGTATCTTTACTTTTACTCAAGTATGACAATTGAGTAATTTTTTCCACCACTGCAATTGAGTGCAGGAAATGCAGAAATTATAAAAGTGCTGAAATGTGTTTTGGTTGAAGTTGAACAGTATAAGACAATCAGAATGGAGAAAGACTCATTGTAGTACACTTAGAATATATGTGTTGCCACCCTAGGATCACTCACTACTCATAAAGGGGCGGCAGGGTAGCCTAGTGGTTAGAGTGTTGGACTAGTAACCGAAAGGTTGCAAGATCGAATCCCCGAGCTGACAAGGTAAAAATCTGTTGTTCTGCCCCTGAACAAGGCAGTTAACCCACTGTTCCTAGACAGTTAACCCACTGTTCCTAGACAGTTAACCCACTGTTCCTAGACAGTTAACCCACTGTTCCTAGACAGTTAACCCACTGTTCCTAGACAGTTAACCCACTGTTCCTAGACAGTTAACCCACTGTTCCTAGACAGTTAACCCACTGTTCCTAGACAGTTAAACCCCACTGTTCCTAGGCCGTTATTGAAAATATGAATTTGTTCTTAACTGACTTGCCTAGTAAAATAAAATAGCAAATGTAGACCTCTTATTATTCAAAAAATACTGTCAAATACCGTCCAATTTCTTTTAAATATCGTGATATAATATTTTGGCCATAATTGAGTCACATATTTTTACATTTTCTTCCTCAAATTCTTATTCACGTTATGTATTTCATCATAGTTGTAACTATACTCGTGCTTATGTTAAGCTAAGTCAGTTGTTTTGGGAGAGATAAAAAGTTGACGAGAGTTTGAATTTTTTTTTAAATATATGAACAAATTAAAAAAAATTGCTTCTACTTTTCGGTTTATTGAGAATTCAACGGGAAAAAAGTGTTTTATTGAATTTGAATTTCAGTTTATTTCCTGAATTTACTTCAATTCGTATAGACTCCAACCCTGGTGGAGGGAGTGATGGAGTGAGGGCTTCCACTTGCCCATAATGCTCTCTGATACGCTCTTGCCATCCACATCAGCTCCAATGTATCCGTCTTTCTCTACTTTCTTCTCTCTCACACACTCCTTCTCTCCCATACATTTTCCATCACCCCTTTTTTTCACATAAAGCAGTGCTCTTTCCTTGTCTGTCTTTCTATCTCACACCCTCTCTCTCTTCCCCTTCTTCCCCTCTTGCTGTGGCCCTTTCTCTCTCTTTCATATATCTACAGTTGAAGTCGAAAGTTTACATAAACTGAGTTTAAATGTATTTGGCTAAGGTGTTTCACAATTCCTGACATTTAATCATAGTAGAAATTCCCTGTCTTAGGTCAGTTAGGATCACCACTTAATTTTAAGAATGTGAAATGTCAGAGAAAATTATTTATTTCAGCTTTTATTTTGTTTAACTTGGGTCAAACATTTTGGGTAGCCTTCCACAAGCTTCCCACAATAAGTTGGGTGAATTTTGGCCCATTCCTCCTGACAGAGCTGGTGTAACTGAGTCAGGTTTGTAGGCCTCCTTGCTCGCACACGCTTTTTCAGTTCTGCCCACAGATTTTCTATAGGACTGAGGTCAGGGCTTTGTGATGGCATCTTTGTCCCCATGTGCAGTTGCAAACCGTAGTCTGGCTTTTTTATGGCGGTTTTGGAGCAGTGGCTTCTTCCTTGCTGAGCGGCCTTTCAGGTAATGTCGATATAGGACAAGTTTTACTGTGGATATAGATACTTTTGTACCTGTTTCCTCCAGCATCTTCACAAGGTCCTTTGCTGTTGTTCTGGGATTTGATTTCCATTTTTCGCAACAAAGTACGTTCATCTGTAGGAGACAGAACGCGTCTCCTTCCTGAGCGGTATGACGGCTGCGTGGTCCCATGGTGTTTATACTTACGTACTATTGTTTGTACAGATGAATGTGATACCTTCAGGCATTTGGAAAATGCTTCCAAGGATTGTGGAGGTCTTTTTTCTGAGGTCTTTGCTGATTTCCTTTGATTTTCCCATGATGTCAAGCAAAGAGGCACTGAAGGTAGGCCTTGAAATACATCCACAGGGACACCTCCAATTGACTCACATGATGTCAATTAGCCTATCAGAAGCTTCTGAAGCCATGACATAATTTTCTGGAATTTTCCAAGCTGTTTAAAGGCACAGTCAACTTAGTGTATGTAAACTTCTGACCCACTGGAATTGTGATACAGTGAATTATAAGGGAAATAATCTGTCTGTAAACAATTGTTGGAAAAATGACTTGTGTCATGCACAAAGTAGATGTCCTAACCGACTTGCCAAAACAAAATTTTTGTTTTAATGACTCCAACCTAAGTGTATGTAAACTTCTGACTTTAACTGTAACTGTTGTCTGCTATCCATTCTTTGGCGTCATATTGATTTGTGTGTCACCTCTCTTCCCTCTCTTCTTCTCTTACATCACTGTGCCTATTTAGTGCCTGGCCAATAGTGAGATTCTGCCATTATGGGTCTTGATGTGATAGTCATGTTGTAGATGAGTGAGTTGTGTGAGAGTTCCCCATGCTAGCTCTGCTCTCTCAAGTCCCAGTCTTCCCCCATCATAGATCCTGATGTACCATGTGTTAGTGATCTGGGAGGGCTTGCATCATTCTCAACAGACCAACACCAAATGGTAGCTTCAGACAGCTATAGTCAGCCTGTGTTAAACGTAGACGTGGGTATTGGTGTAAGTGTGTCTTCCATCGGTATACATGTAAAGCAAGAGGGTGTGTGTGTGTTTTTTTAGGCTCTGAGTGTAATCAGTAATGTGTGTGTGTGTGTTTGTCTGCAGGCATGACGTGTGTGTGTGTGTGATCATCAGTGTGTTGTGTGTTCGGGTTAGAGTGATCATTGACCTGCGTGTATGTGTCTTCAGATCTGTGTCATAATGTAACATTCATGGTGTATGTGTCTCTCTATGGTTAGGCCCTGAGTGTGATCAGTGAGGTGGGAGACCTGCTGCAGATCAAGTACTCCAGACACAAGAGACTGCCCTCTCTGGACTGAGTCCTCGACCATAGCATCTATGACCAGATACAAGACTGAACTGAACTGGACCAGAGTGGACTAGACTGGATCGGACCAGATTGGACTGGCAGTCTTCCACACCCAGAACCAAAATGTGCTCGCCTTGATGTCACAACCACTTTATTCATCCAACACAAGGTTTGAACTTTCACACGCCTGCCTTATTTGACCAGGAAACTCACTGCATCAATGCGAAGATGAAAAAAAAACACAGGAAACGTTTTTTTTTTTTAAACGATTATTTCTTAACTCTGTTTTGTCTTAAATAATGAAATGTTGGGTCTGCTTCTTAATTTATTGTGTTTCATTTTGTTTCTGGAGGATTAGTAGACTGAGGACTGCTTATGTGTGCTTGTAGCTGCTTTATGTCATGCCTAGGTCATGTCATCTCTCAGACTGTGTTTTTGGGAGAAATGGTGTGATTTGGAAAGACCAACCTAACTGTAGCTTACGAAGCTTTGCGGGATACTCATCCCGAACCAAAGTGTTTAACATTTTCGGAGGAGAGATGGGGAGTTGAAGAAAAATATCAACAAGAAGAATCAACACAAACAAACAAGCTCATGGTAATTTCTAAAGGTCATAAAACACACAGTGAGTTTCTGTTAGAAGTTGCCCTTAGGTACAGATCTAGGACCAGCTTACCCTCCACAAAACCTATCCTTACCCATTGGGGGTGAAATGTATAACTGACCTGAGATCAGTGTCAAGGGGCAACGTTATCCAACTCCTGGAGCTAATCTTTGCTGTTCTAACTTGAGGCCAGGAACCGTGTCTTACTTGAATCTCTAACTATCGTTTCTCTTTCCAAAGTATTCCAGATTTTTATTTACAGATGACTATATCTCATAACAGGTCAGGGTGCGAGACGTCGTACCAAGACCTGTACTTTCAGATGAGCTATGTGCACATCACTCCTCGCTCTTATCCACTAGCCCTGGGTTCCAGGCTGTTTCAGCTATAGCTCCTAACCACAGGTCTAGGATCAGATTATTCTACCCTTGATACTAATGTTATCTTTAGGGGGATGAACAACTATATGGTTTGGGGCAAACTCCACCCACTACAGTAGAACAAGTCTGGTATCCAGGGCAACGGATCTATCAGATGGGGGGGGACAGACAGTCAAGACAGACTTAGTCTTAACCAAACGTGTGTGTGTGTGTGTGTGTGTGTGTGTGTGACAGAGAGAGTTGTTTAATGTACAGATGTATTTATTTATTCATGTTTCCATGTTTTTTCTCAATTTGGAAAATGTTTATAATTTTGTCACTGGCACCTCTGAAGCCATGTCCTGCATGCACATACTCTTACACCTCTCTGACCGATCACATGCCCTCAGTGCAATCACTACTGATGAGTATTTTATCGTTTGGCACACCTTACCGATGCATGTACAGTATGACGTAGTCACTGACGCTGCTAGTACACCAAGAAACAAGGTGCTCAACTGTACACTCTACCTACATACAACACTCCTTCCTGTGGCTTTTGTTTTTGTTTTAAAAATACAACCTGAACTCATTCCAAAATTACTGATTTTAATGTATGAAATTGTCATGTTTCTTTGAAGACAAGGACATGTTCTGTTTGTGTAAAAAAAAACACGTAATCTTTCTTTGAGAGATTATTAATATAAGTGACCTGCAAAGAGCTGGAGGAGAGACATTAAGATAATTTCAAAATATTGAATATAGAGATAACTAAATAGATCTTCATTCATTTTTCTTACTGTACAAAGAACTGTCTCACAATGACGAATGATTCGACTCATTCAGCTAGCTATTTTTTTCCCTCAAAGGCAAAAAGTGAAGAAGTAAATCTACACTGGATGTGTGTAAAAAGGTCTTTGTATATTTACATTTTTCTTGTTTGCACACAGAGAAACGATACTGATGAGGTTTCAGAGTCTTAATGTCAAACTTCTTAAAGATTTAAACACTGTTCCTCATGCCTCATGTGTGGATGACCTGTCTCTTGGCTGAGATACAGGGTGTGAGTGGCCATTCAACTGCTTTAAAAAACACATGCATGTGTTCTAACATAACTTGGATACGGATAGTGCATAATAATAGCAATGCAGTGTTTGCTACATATCAGTGGATCACCTATTTGTAATAGTTTCACTCATGTTACGGACATCAAAATGTCATTAAAATAAGGTAACAACGTTTTGTGTTTTATTACAAATGAATTGTTATTGACTTATTACACATCAGGGCCTGTGTTACGAAAGCGTCTCAGAGTAGAAGTGCTGATCTCGGACCAGGCCCCACCTCTTATTCTTTATGATTTAAAAGGCAAAACTGATCCTAGATCAGCACTCTTGAGTCGGTTTGTGAATGAGGCCAGGTGACTAATTGCTTCACACATTCCATTTAATTTTGCTTTAGCTACAGTACCTTCAGAAAGTATTCATACCCCTTGACTTATTCCACATTTTCTTGTGTTACAGCTTGAATTCAAAATGGATTAAATAGATGTTTTCCTCGCCCAGCTACAACCAATACACCATAATGACAAAGTGAAAAGATGGTTTTAGAAATGTGTACAAGTGTATAGAAAATGAAATACAGAAATATTTTATTTACATAAGTATTCCCACCCCTGAGACAAAACTTTTTAAAAGCACCAGTGATTACAGCTGTGAGTCTTTCTGGGTAAGTCTCTAAGAGCTGAGGCTCCCGGGTGGTGCAGCGGTCTAAGGCACTGCATCTCAGTGCTGGAGGCGTCATTACAGACCCTGGTTCGATTTCAAGCTGTATCAAAACCGGCCGTGATTGGGAGCACAATTGGCCCAGCCTCGTCCGGGTTAGGGTTTGTTCTTAATTGACTTAACTAGTTAAATAAAGGTTAAATTAAAAGAGCTTTCCACTCCTGGATTGTGCAAAATTTTCCCATTAATATTTTCTAAATTCTTCAAGCTCTGTCAAATTGGTTGTTGATCATTGCTAGACAACCATTTAAGGGGCTTGGGTATAGATTTTCAAGTAGATTTCAAAACTGTGACTCGGTCTCTCAGGAACATTCACTGTCTTCTTGGTAAGCAACCCCAGTGTAAATTTGGCCTTGTGTTTTAGGTTATTGTCCTGTTAAAAGGTGAATTCATCTCCCAGTGTCTGGGGGACAGCAGACTGAACCAGGTTTTCCTCTAGGATTTTGCCTGTGCTTAGATCCATTATGTTTATTTTTATCTTGAAAAATGCCCCAGTCCTTAACAATTACAAGCATACCCATAACATGATGCAGCCACCACTATGCTTGAAAATATGGAGAGTGGTACTCAGTAATGTGTTATATTGGATTTACCCCAAACATAACACTTTTGTATTCAGGACACATTACTTGCAGTATTACTTTAGTGCCTTGTTGCAAACAGGATGCAAGTTTGGGAATATTTTTATTCTGTACAGACTTCCTTCTTTTCCCTCTTTTGATTAGGTTAGTCTTGTGGAGTAACTGCAATGTTGTTGATCTATCAGCTTTCTCTTATCACAGCCATTAAACTCTAACTGTTTTAATTAAAGTCATGGTGAAATCCCATAGTGCCTTGTTGCAAACAGGATGCATGTTTTGGAATAGTTTTATTCTGTACAGGCTTCCTTTTCACTCTGTCATTTAGGTTAGTATTGTGGAGTAACTACAGTGTTGTTGATCCATCCTCAGTTTTCTCCTCTCACAGCCATTAAACTCTGTAACTGGTTTAAAGTCACCTTTGGCCTCATGGTGAAATCCCTGAGCGGTTTCCTTCCTCTCTGCAACTGAGCTAAGGTGTAGTCAATAACTTCATGCTCAAAAGGATATTAAATGTCTGCTTTTTAATTTTTTTATCCATTTACCAATAGGTGCCCTTCTTTGCGAGGCATTGGAAAGCGTCCCTGGAAAATCACTGCTCGGCTGAGGGACCTTCCAGATAATTGTATGTGTGTGGTAAAGGAGATGAGGTAGTCATGTTAAACACTATTATGGCACACAGAGTGAGGCCATGTGACTTATGTGACTTGTTAGGTACATTTGTTTTATTCCTGAACTTATTTAGTCTTGCCATAACAAAGGGATTGAATACTTAATCAAGACATTTCAGCTTTTTATTTTGTATTAATTTGTAAAAAAAAAAAACAACAACAACATAATTCCACTTTGACATTATTGGGTATTGTGTGTAGGTCAGGTTTATGAATACTTTCTGAATGTACTGTATGGAATTGAACAGAGTGGTGCAGGTTTGGTGCAGAAGAAAAATAAGCTAAGATCAAACCTGTAAAGGTGTTGAGAGCTGTTAACTGGTGTTAGCAGGATCACTTTGAAAACTGTCTCTGTTTCCAGCACATCTTATACCTTGAGCTGAACAACAGCTCCTTCATCACCTGCTCTCTTAAAACACATCACTTTTTCCTTTCTTAGCAAGACAGCCTGACGGAAGTCACAGATAACACACAGAATCTCTCTCACTAACTGACTCACACACACACACAGCATGCTCATACTCGCTCTCTGTCACACACAGTATAATCCTGAAGAAGTGGGAGATTCACAGATAGTGTTATCCTTCATCTGTTATCAAAGGGAGAGTTCGGTCTGAGGGCTAACATAAAATGAGACATGGTTTTAATGCAACATGTTTATCACAGAATAAACTCATACTGTAGGTCGCTGTAAATCATGCCATGTCTTTGTCTTGCTCTCTGATTCTCTTTGTGGAGAGAAGTTCATCATTTCTCCCTCTTTAGTTTCCAAGGTCACACCCGTCATCAGCTTCACTTCATATGTGTATTCAGTCTGTGAGAAAACCCAACACTCTAGTCCCTGGCTTCTACAACCTTTGGAGTCAAAACGTGGAATTCTGGCACATGGACGAGCTGATAGCGAAATAAATGGGAACGCTGTGGGAAAAGTCATTTATTAAGCTCCTCCCCGAACAAAGAAAATTAATTACTCCATATCAATTTGCATGATTAAACCACACGCCCCTCTAGTCCAACGGGGAGTGTCTAACCTTCAGACTTATTCAAAGGGGAGAATTCTCTGTTTAGCCACCGTCTTCGGCCTTATCCTTCCCCTCTTTCATAATGTTATTCTTTCATTTTGCTCATATTTAAATCACTCCCTTCACAAACTTTCATTCATTTCGGTCTCTCATTCATTCCCTGATTTCGCTCTTTTACTGTGCGCTCCTTCGTAAGACCCTCCCTCAGAACGTCACCCGTGAAGGGGAGCTGCGGACCGAGCCCTGAGCCAATGAGGCCACTATACTACGAGGGGTCTCTGCCAAGGTGACTGGGACTGAACACATGGTGACAGAGAGAGACAAGCAGCGACGACTTGTAGATGACAAACGCTTATTCTCAAGCAGTCAACGAATAGGTTCAGGCACAGCAGAGCGCATGCCAACATATTTTGAGTTAGCAGCATTTAAGGTTAGAAAGTTAACTATTAAAACTCTGGATAAACTAAAGTCCATTTATTTCAAAGGAGTATACTATAAGGTTGCAATAGCAGGACCGAAGAAGCGTGTACGGGGAGCGGGCAAAGGAAGGAGACGAAGCGTCTTTGGACAGTGTAAAGTCAAGGAAGGAAAGGTAGGCAACAACCAGCCGACAGCCTGATCTAGTTCTGAACGGTTTTGATACAAGATTAAGACTGGATATTGGCGGGAGAGGAATCAACGGGAACTATTGATCACAGTGCAAAATATTTTAAGTAACCTTTGAGCGTCAACGTTGGAAGTAGCCTAAATGGCGCATTTGGGGAGCAAAGAGCACCGACGAGACGCATCAAATTGGTTCAGAATTCAGCTGCAGCTCTAAAAGCTGAATTCACTTTCAAACAACATTGGATTAAGAGTCGTATATCGGAAAGTCTTACGTGTTGATTTCTGATTTATATTGATTATATTTAGGCTATGGACCAGAGTCGAGTGTTCTGAAAACGTGTCCAGCACGCCGTGCGGCTTCTAAATATCTGCTGTTGCTTTCCACACCGACCACAGCATCGCAACACCAGCAAACACCGACAAAAACCAACAGCTGTTGTCCCAACTTGAAAAAAGACATGCAGAAAATGCACAGGAAGGTGAACCTACTGTGGGTAGTCTTTTTGACGATGACCCAGGTGTCAATCAAGAGCTTCCCCACCAACAGTCAAAAAAGCGCAGTCCCCAAGGACATGAGCACTGCGACCACTGAGGTAAAAGCCTACTAACTTGTATTTTCTACTCACAGTTAAGGGGTTATGTCATTTGTTAATTTTCATTAACTGTCATATGATTGGGAAAAATGTTTCACTCTGCTGAAACTTGACAGAGCCCGTTAATGAATTGATGCGTAATGTTACCTTAACACCTGGCTGAACGTGACACGTTGTATGTTGTCTGAAATTACAAAATTATTGTTTCGGAATTGGCATCATTCATCATGAAGTTAATCTATTTGGTCAAACTCTTTTATTCTGAAAGCGCAATGGGCCAGAGACGGTGAGCAACAATGGCCATGGTCCAACGTGACTTCATTGCGCAATCATTTTGATGAAATGAAAGCGGAGGTAGTCGGTGGCTGGGGAGGGCAATAGTCACCAGATCACCAGAACGTTTGATTGTCTACACATAAGGGGAGACAATCGAAAAAAACATAAAATAATGTACAACATAGAGAATGTTCTTAGGCAGTCCTAAGGCTTAGAGTAGCAGAGAGCCCTCTTTGGCTGGTGAGGAAATTGTCATTTTCCAGTTATGATGACACTCATACCCGATAACACCTCAAAATACCCCCCTCAGGTATCATTGGAGCATCTGACAGTTCATGTCTGTCAGTCTGTATGTATGCTATACTGCATAGACTTTCTGCAGCTCATAGTGATGGGCTGTATTTAAACCTTACTAAAGATGAAGGCATTGCCCTTTCACATGGACATTACTTTGCTATAATACAGTAATGACCCAGTTACTAGTCATCATTTTCCAGGGTTCAGGGAGCAGGTCAGAGGTAAAGGGTCAGAGATCAGAAGTCTCAAAGGGTTAAGCAAGTGTAGCCTCAGGCTTATACCCTTTCTGATAAAATATTGTTAATGGAGAACTCTCCTGTCTGTCTGTCTGTCTGTCTGTCTGTCTGTCTGTCTGTCTGTCTGTCTGTCTGTCTGTCTGTCTGTCTGTCTGTCTGTCTGTCTGTCTGTCTGTCTGTCTGTCTGTCTGTCTGTCTGTGTGTGTGTGTGTGTGTCTGTGGTGTCTGTTTCCACATATATAAAATAGAGTTACTTGCGAGCTACAATTGCATTGGACAACTCCATCCCATAAAGACAACAGCAAATCTGTCTGTGATCTTAACCTGTTGTTACATGGTACCACCAACTTCAGACTTACAGATTAGGTACTGTAGGAGGTAAGAGGGCTGTAAAATGAAGTGGTGTCTATTTCCACATAGATACAATGTAGTTATTTGTGAACCTTTCGGTTACTAGTCCAACGCTCTAACCACTAGCCTACCCTGCCGCCTCTACGCTCTAACCACTAGGCTACCCTGCCGCCTCTACGCTCTAACCACTAGGCTACCCTGCCGCCCCAATAAAGACAAGCACGCAATTCAGAGTGAAAATCAACCAAACAAACCTGAGTAGAAACACATTTGTATTCACAATCATATCAAATAGCTAGCTAGCTAGCTAGCTTAACAACAAAAGAAATTGCATACATTTCTATGTGAATATGTGAAAATAATTTTAACATTAGCTACATACAAGTTGTTGTAGGTACATGACATGAATATAAAGCATACAAATGTGATTGAATAGAATCACTGCATACAGAATGTATTAGTCGAGAGACAAAATTCCCAAATAGTACAGCACAACGGCAGAGTCATGTCTTGAGTGCAAAACTGAATAATGACTCAATAATCCATGTTTTCTGGGAATGCTATGAAGTCTGGAAGTTGTGGGCGGAGCTAGACAGTTGTCTGTCAGAAGTATTAAACGTACTTTATTCCCCCTGTCTGTGTACATATTGGGGTGTAGTGAGATATCCTATCTTGAAAAAAACGGATACTCATAATTAATAAAGGTTCAATAAAATAAATAAAATGAAAGATTTGTATGTTTATGTTTTGTATTGTTTATAAAATATAAATAAATCTTACCCCCCCCCCCCCCAAAAAAAGAATGACTGCATACATACTAACCACAAGCTAACATAGAAGATTGCTAGCCCAAGAAAATTGACTTGCAGAAATAGCTAGAAGTGCCACAAAATAACTGTAAACAGAATATACGCAAACTAAGCATCTATGCAATTTTCTCACAAGCATAAGAAAACAATATCTTAACACTCAAAAGAGCTACATGGATTCTGTACAACATGTAGCTAAATTACTACCAAAGCGGGAGCTAGCATGCTAACACACAATGTAATATCAATGGTGATTCATTAGCTTAATTAGCCTAGCATGCAAGCAGACTTTAGAATGTAGAATAAACATACAAAGAATGTAATTCCAACATAAAACACTGCTTGCGAAAGTAAGCCTTTAACTACATTTTCACAATGTTACCCACAGACATATCTTTCCAAAGCGCAGTAAGAAGGAATCAATTATTTATATATGCACTAGATGACTGACAGGGGGCAGTGTTTTGAAGCCACCACGCCTCCATCTTGGCACTCCCCAACCGTTCAAAAAAATATTTTGGAAGCTATAGGATGGATTTATGAATGGCTATATTAGTTTTTGACATGTTTATTCTATTACGTACACTTTATTACATACTTTTTAATTATATTATGTGAGCTAAACATTAAAATAAAATGGAAAAATATATTAAAACATTATTAAAACAAGTTCTAATGTTACTTTCCACACTACAACAGAAAAAAATAATTGTCCTTGAAACATTTATTTGAAATACTGTAGGACTGCTTCGTCCGGGGAGTGCCAATAGACGTCCGGTGGCTTCAAAGCCTCTCATTGGCCAATACAAAGTATCAGAAATCCAGGGTTTATATCATTTGAAGGAACGGAGGAGCTTCCATGTGAAGTACCACTTCAGCAACCTGTGGCCAGGGACGGCAGGGGCTAGCTGTCCAAAGGTTACACCACACCCACAGACGTTAGTTTCTTCTCCGCAATGAGTACCTCCTGACCCATTCACCGAATGTAAACACATTGTGTTATTTGCTTTGATACTCTGATTTGTTCGAGACGATCCAATTGCTGATTACTTTGTTTTGTACAACGCTCCTCGTCACCACAAACAAGTTCAATGATGGCAGAGAGGAAGAGGGAGGCCCAACTTGGCAGAAAATCTGTCTCCCTCCAGCAGGTAGTGTTTTTTCCTTGTTTCGCCCACCAAGCAAGGAGCTTTTGTATGGACTCCAATGAGAGAGTGTCGGATTTGGTCAACAACAAAAAATTATATATATATTTGCTACCCAAGGTTTATTTGATCTAATAAATCAAATCAAATCAAATTTTATTTGTCACATACACATGGTTAGCAGATGTTAATGCGAGTGTAGCGAAATGCTTGTGCTTCTAGTTCCGACCATGCAGTAGTATCTAACAAGTAATCTAACAATTTCACAACAACTACCTTATACACACAAGAGTAAAGGAATGAATACGAGTATGTACATGTAAATATATGGATGAGCGATGGCTGACCGGCATAGGCAAGATGCAGTAATAGAAGTCCTGTAATGCTTAAGTTGTTACGAGTGTACTGGTATAAGAAGGACACGTGACATCCCAGCAACTTTGAGAAAAAAACACTTCATATTGGAGTTAGCTAAGGATTCCAAAAAGGTTCTTCAGCTGTCCCCATAGGGGAAGCCTTTTTGGTTCCAGGTAAATTCTTTTGGGTTCATCTGTAGAAAGGGTTCTACATGGAAGCCAAAAGGGTTCTTCAAAGGGTTCTCGTATGGGGACAACCGAATAACCATTTTAGTTAGTTAGTTCTAGATAGCACAATTCTTTCTAAGAGTTTATGCATATTCATGGTATGAGGCTATTAGCATAGCATCTCTCTCCATTGAATACAGGTGGTTGACGTCAACAACACTCATCGAATGTTCAAAAAAGGATTACAACAATGTATCCACCAATCCAAAGAAAGGATAGGAGGGAGCTAGACAGCCCGCCGTTCCGCCTTTTGGACAACGACTCCCATTGTTAGGGCAGAGAGACATGTATCTTGTCAGTATATCCATAATCTTTGATGATGGCAGTCTCAGACTAAAAGTATGTAGCGAACAAATAGCTGTGTGAGTCGTCTGGCTAACAATCCATAGCCATCCTTGTCTTTCTAGCCTTTAAATTGCCATCATCTGTGAGTATAAGTATTATTGGTCAAGATTTAAGCACGTACGTGTTGCTATTTAGTCAGATATGTGACTTCTACCAGAGATAAATGATTGCTATCTATGTTTGGATTAGCCGGAGGATTAGCCGGAGGGAAGAAGTAGGATGGAGAGAGGACCTTGGAAAAATATGTGTTTCTTAAAGATAATGGACCCTATCAGATATTTATGTAGTTGGTGCTGTATATTAACTAATATACATGGGTTCTAACTTGAACAATTATTTGTTAATTTACAATTGTAAAAACCACGAAGACTGGCGGAAACGCATGAACGCAAGATCTCAATTTTCATGACTCACGCGGTGAGCCTACTGTAGCCTACTGTACATGGTAAGCTGGTGCGCACCAGGTTGCACTTCACGTTTTAGCATGGAAAACGCCTGTGAGGATTTTTCTACGACATTCACAATATATTGACACAATTATAATATTTAGAGAATAATAATATTTTTTCATCAATTACATGTGGAAAAGCGTATTTGAGTGAACATTATCAAGCCAGCAGCAGATAAAACAGAAAGTGAATTCTCTCCTCCCTCTCTCCCTGGTTTTAGCTTGCAGCTATCACTGTCTAACTGGCTAGCTTTAGGATATTTACTACCCCATACCAGTGTCAAACTTGGCTATGTTATCAACAAATCTAGCTCACTTATTTTGCCAGCTAGAAAGAAACAGACACAAATTAATTCAGAAACAGAAGAAGAGGATAGCTAGCTATAGCAAGCTAACGTTAGCTGATGCCTCTTTAACAAGAAGCAACTGTGACAACATTGATTACTTTCCCATTTAACAAAATCCACAATCCACCCCTCCAAAGAAAGCCTGTCTCCAGGACTTCTCCTAAATGACCCCAGATCTGCGATCACATCCATGACCAAAGTGTCGCATTTCAATTTAGCCTGCAGGCAGGCTCTATAGAAAACTCCCCCAACGCTACAGACACCATCCAACAAGACAGCCAACGGCTCCCAAAACACAACTTATGCGGCGAGCTCTTGAAATAAACGTTCCAATTGAACAAAATCCACAATCCACCCCTCTAAAGAAAATGTGTCTCCTTTCTCTGAAATTGGAGCCACAGGCTCCATACAGAAACATGGACCTCCATCGTGACAAAACTACTCTTTTCCCATAGGCATGCACTATCTATAGAATGACAGTACTAGCAGTTAGCTAGCAACAGCTGGCAGACATGTTAATTTGGCTACTTTAGCATTAATCAGTGTTATTTAGATGGAAGACGTGGGCTAATTGCGGTAGCTCTATAGCTAGCTAAGGTTAGCATAGAGGTAGTAAGTTAGCTCTTTCACTTACCCGGTAAAGTCCTGATAATGCTTTGTCTCTGCTGGTGCTCCTGGCTGTTTAAAATGTATTGAAAAAAAGTATAAATGATGTTCAGTTTTTGTAGTTTTTTTTCGAGCTTCTGATTCTTGCAGGTAAATGCTGCCAGTAGATGGAAGTGTTTCGCCAGAGAGGAAAAGCAAAGAAGATTTGCTTTTAATGAAACCTTCATTTAACTAGTCAAATTCTTACTTACAATGACGGCCTACCACGGCCAAACCCTAACCCGGACAATACTGGGCTAATTGTACACCACCATATGGGACTCCCAAATCACGGCCGGTTGTGATACAGCCTGGAATCAAACCAGGGTCTGTAGTGACACCTCTAACACTGAGAAGCAGTGTCTTAGACCTCTGTGCCACTCGGGAGATAATTACTGTACCTCTGCCAAACATCGGTCCCCACGAGATAAGCAGCCCTTTTTTTATGGAGATCTATGAGAGCGTTTTAATGTACGTGAGGGTTATTTGATCAAATAGAGCAATGTTCAGGTTGTTACAAATGTACTGATATAAGTGGACGCACGTGGCATTCTGCAACTTTGAAATAAACAACTTAGTTGTGCCTGCTGTTCACACGCTTATTTGTCCTCTCATTGGCTAGAATGGTCCCACCTGATCTCGTCTCTTCCCGCCTGCCTTTGAGGACATGTATTTTCATTATTAAAGCGGTTACATGAACATCTTGTCAATATCTGTATAATATATCATGTTTGCTAGCTAATAACAGGGAAGAAATCCGTGGCAGAGATAGTAGAGAAAGTGAGACACCCCCTAATTTTTTGATGATCGGAGAGGGGCCACTCTGGTCTGCTTATTGCCCCCACCCCATGTAGGGGGCTGCCCTATAGCGAAACATCTCATTGGCTATTTTGTTCTGGTCGCGGCGAGGGCAATAAGCAGACCAGAGTGCCCTGCCTCGAGCAGAAAAATGTGTATCGCTCTGGGGCACCCCCTCCGCGGGGTGGGGGCAATAAGCAGACAGTGGTTGTGTTCCCATGTTCAGACATTGCATGCATCAACCAATGGTTGTGTGCCACGTCATCAACTGTGTCATCAACTGACAGATTTCTATAACATATAATGTGGTTAGCTGATACTTAAAATACCTATCCAGGCGTTGTAAGATCTATCAGGCATCAGCAAGCTCTGGAACAAGGCCTAAAATGTATTTATAATTTAAACCTAATCAACCTATGACCATCACTTTATTATTGCCCCCTAGTGGCATGAAGTGACATCCCCCTCAAAAAACGAACTACAGGCTTACAACACATAAATGGCACCTAGCCCCCATGCATAGGGCACTATCCTTTCTGTCCCTAACACTAACACTAAATAATATAAAAATTAAATAGAAATGTTTTTATCAAACTGAAACTAAATACAAATTTGTGAATCAAATCTGAAAACGAACTGAAACTAAACTGAATTTCAAATCAAATCCAAAAACGAATAGAAATAGAAACGAATATATAATCCAAAAACTATAATATCCTTGGTGTGTGTGTGTCTGTTTGTGTATACAAACTCAGCAAAAAAAGAAACGTCCGTTTTTCAGGACCCTGTCTTTCAAAGATAATTCATAAAAATCCAAATAACTTCACAGATCTTCATTGTAAAGGGTTTAAACACGGTTTCCCATGCTTGTTCAATGAACCCTAAACAATTAATGAACATACACCTGTGGAACGGTCATTAAGACACTAACAGCTTACAGACGGTAGGCAATTAAGGTCACAGTTATGAAAACTTAGGACACTAAAGAGGCCTTTCTACCGACTCTGAAAAACACCAAAAGAAAGATGCCCAGGGTCTGTGAACGTGCCTTAGGCATGCTGCAAGGAGGCATGAGGACTGCAGATGTGGCCAGGGCAATAAATTGCAATGTCCGTACTGTGAGACGCCTAAGACAGCGCTACAGGGAGACAGGACGGACAGCTGATTGTCCTCGCAGTGGCAGACCACGTGTAACAACACCTGCACAGGATTGGTATATCCGAACATCACACAGGTCAGGTAGAGGATGGCAACAACAACTTCTCGAGTTATACCAGGAACGCACAATCCCTCCATCAGTGCTCAGACTGTCCGCAATAGGCTGAGAGAGGCTGGACTGAGGGCTTGTAGGCCTGTTGTAAGGCAGGTCCTCACCAGACATCACGGCAACAACGTCACCTATGGGCACTAACCCACTGTCGCTGGATCAGACAGGACTGGCAAAAAGTGCTCTTCACTGACGAGTCGGGGCTTTGTCTCACCAGGGGTGATGGTCGGATTCGCTTTTATTGTCAAAGGAATGAGCATTACACAGAGGCCTGTACTCTGGAGCGGGATCGATTTGGAGGTGGAGGGTCCGTCATGATCTGGGGCGGTGTTTCACAGCATCATCGGACTGAGCTTGTTGTCATTGCAGGCAATCTCAACGCTGTGTGTTACAGGGAAGACATCCTCCTCCCTCATGTGGTACCCTTCCTGCAGGCTCATCCTGACATGACCCTCCAGCATGACAGTGCCACCAGCCATACTGCTTGTTCTGTGCGTGATTTCCTGAAAGACAGGAATGTCAGTGTTCTGCCATGGCCAGCAAAGAGCCCGGATCTCAATCCCATTGAGCACGTCTGGGACCTGTTGGATCGGAGGGTGAGGGCCATTCCCCCCAGAAATGTCCGGGAACTTGCAGGTGCCAGCAAGAACTGGCAAATCTGGAGCAGTCAATGAGGAAGAGATGCACTGCAGTACTTAATGCAGCTGGTGGCCACACCAGATACTGACTGTTACTTTTGACACATTTTTCCATTTCTGTTGGTCACATGTCTGTGGAACTTGTTCAGTTTATGTCTCAGTTGTTGAATCTTGTTATGTTCATACAAATATTTACACATGTTAAGTTTGCTGAAAATAAACACAGTTGACAGTAAGAGGACGTTTCTTTTATATGTGTGTGTGTGCATGAGTGTGTGTGTGTGCATGAGTGTGTGTGTGTGCATGAGTGTGTGCGTCACACACTGTGTGTTCTTTACATGAAATTTACTTGGTATGTTTATGTCTGCACAATAATATGACTAAATCATAAAGCGAGATTATTGACCTCCAAGTATCTGGTATCTACACTGAGTATACCAAACATTAGGAACACCTTCCTTATATTGAGTTGCCCTCAGAACAGCCTCAATTCGTCAGGGGCACGGACTCTACAAGGTGTCGAAAGCTTTCCACATGGATGCTGGCCCATGTTGACTCCAATGCTTCACCACCATTGTGTCTAATTAGCTGGATGTCCTTTGAGTGGTGGACCATTCTTGATACACATGGGAAACTGTTGAGCATGAAAAACCCAGCAGCGTTGCAGTTCTTGACACAAACCGGTGTACCTTGCACCTACTACCATACCTTGTTTAAAGGCACTTAAGTCTTTTGTCTTGCCCATCCAGGCTGTATCACATCCGGCCGTGATTGAGAGTCCCATAGGGCGGTGCACAATTGGCCCAGCGTTTGCCGGGGTGGGCTGTCATTGTAAAATAAGAATTTGTTCTTAACTGACCTGCCTTGTTAAAGAAAGGTAAAATAAATACAAATAAATACAAATATTCACCCTCTGAATGGCACAAATACACAATACATGTCTCAAAAAATGTATTTTTTGAAGTGGATTTAACAAGTGACATAAATAAGGGATCATAGCTTTCACCTGGCCAGTCTGTCATGGAAAGTGTAGGTGTTCTTCACGTTTTGTTTACTCAGTGTATATGGTATTAGCAATGGCTTCATTTTAAATCCCTCTTACCTCCTACCGACCCTGTAAGTGTGAAGGTGGTATCTTGTAAAAACAGGGTACGATCACAAAGAAGTGTACTCTTGTCTGCATTGGATGGAGTCATCCAATGCAGTGGTACCTCGCCGGTGACTACATTGTATATGCTGAAACAGACAACCACTTCATTTTACAGCCCTGTTACTACGAACATACATGCTAACTAAAGGTAAAGTACACAGAAACAACGGGAGAGAATATCAACACAAGAGGATGACTTGAAGGTATTTATTTAGTAAATACATGGTAATAAATGATAAATGACCATGTAAGTTCATTGGTGTTTCTTAGGTATTACTTTGAAAGAGACTGGCGTGACTAGGTCTTTTCATAGTACTAAACTGGTACTTACTAGATTACTAGATTATTACTAAATAAGTATGTACAGTAGTACTTACCTGCTTGGTTCCTAGTAAGTACATTTAAGACTTTACCTAGTAAATAGATAGTAATTACCGGGCTGTAAAATGAAGGGTTACCATCTCTCCCCTCTCTCTCACTAACATGGTAAAGATCTGCTGTGTGAAGTCCAGCTGAGCTGCGGTGTATGTTGTTTGACTTGAGTTAGAGAGATGTAAAGACCAGAGCGGTATACTACGATTGAAGCTAGACGTACTGAGCCTTTTCTAAAGCTAGCCAGCTTCAGTTACTGTAGCTTCCCATTCCAGCTCAGGCTTCATCCATACTACGATGGTGGATAATTGCTCTAATTTTGAACACACAAAAAAATATTTGATTAATAAAATATTTAATCAGTAGTCTTCGTCAAATGAAGGGGATGATGACGCAATCGTTGCGAGAGGGAGGGAATCTGATTTCATTGGTCCTCTTATATTTCTACCTCTGGATTTATGGGGTGGTACCAGAACACAGAAACCTCATATCCTTCCCCATAGCACTGACTTCATTCTATCTGTCTGTTTGTCTGTTAACTCGAGAGTTTTGGTTAATGGCTCAGTCACAAGGGGCCATGCAGTTTCCTGGGCCCAGTCCCGAGCCCTAGACTAAAAAGCACTTTCAATGAACATTCTCCATTGAACATGAATCTTAGTACAGAAATAGGTGCGATCTGGGTCCGGGAAACCATCTCTAGATGTTCAACACGATCTCACGACAACCAACACCTCCTGATTATGGAAGCAGCGCCTTACACAAAGGTCCTCTTTCTCCTCTTACAAAACTGATTTGATGTCTCCACAGTTTTCTTGTGGAAGACGAAGACTTTTGATTAGATGGCTGAGCTCTATAACAGTATAACTGTGGAAGTCCCACATGCAGGCATCCATGTACTGAGCCTCACAGAAGAGGCCTATAGATCACTGGATACAGCGGAGGTCTCTCTCACCGTTGGCCCGACAGGGTGCCAGAAACATACCTTGCTAGCTGCCTGGAAGGTGAAAGAATGTTCCTGGAGAATTTGACAATCTGGCGAAAAGTAGCACAGCGCCAGTTTAGATAGCGACAACGGCAGGGTGGGATTGTGTTCTTTCTCACGCTCACTTCCTCTCTCACACAATCTCTCCCTATCCCGATCTTGCTTTCTCTCTCACATTCTCCTTTCTCTATCTCACTCTCTTTCTCTCCCCATCTCTTCCCCCTCCCTCTCTCTGTGACGTGCTGGGGTATATGGGATATTTTTATTAAAGTGAGAGAGCAGTTGGGTTGACGTTGCTCAGAGGGAGCCGGCGAGGCTACATGTTTGAGGGAAGCAACATGAACTACTTACTTATCCTAACTCTGGCCTGGAATGTACGCAGCAATATTGGATGTGACTCTCTTATGTGTGTATGTGTGAGCATGCATGTGTACATGTACACTGAGTATACCAAACATTAGGAACACGTTCCTAATATTAAATAGCAGCCCCCTTTTACCCCCCAGAACAGCTTCAATTCGTCGGGGCGTGGACATTTTAACAAGGTGTCCAAAGTGTTCCAAAGGGATGCTGGCCGATGTGGACCAAGGCTTCCTACAGTTGTCTCAAGTTGGCTGGAGGTCCTTTGGGTGGTGGACCGTTCATCATACACACAGGGAAACTGTTGAGCGTGAAAAATCCAGCAGTTCTTGACACAAACCGGTGTACCTGGCATCTACCACCATACCCCGTCCAAAGGCACTTAAATATTTTGTCTTGGCCCATTCACCCTCTGAATGGCACACATACACAATCCATGTCTCAATTGTCTCAAGGCTTAAAAATCCTTCTTTAACCTGTCTCCTCTCCTTCATCTACACAGATTTAAGTGGATTTAACAAGTGACATCAATAAGGGATCATTCATAGTTTTCACCTGGATTCACCTGGCCGGTCTATGTCATGGAAAGAGCAGGTGTTCTTAATGTTTTGTATACTCAGTGTATATGTCTGTGTGGGCATGCATGCATGCGTGTGTGTGTGTGTGTGTGTGTGTGTGTATGCTTTCATGTGCATGTGTGTGTGGAGGCAGAGCTGTAGGGATGGGTGTAGAATTGGGTTGAGAGGCTCTGGTAATTGTTAAACCAAATAATCCTGGAATGATCGGCCAGTTCCCCCTCTTAGAGGGGGAACGATGCCCATGTCACATTTCACGGAGGGTGCCAAATTCTTTATCCCGTACAGAAGTTCAAGTTGCTGTTCTATATGGTGGCAGGGGGTGACTGTGTGGAGTGGAAAGCTCTCAAATGTCAGACGCCCTAATTGAGGTTAAGCTGAAACTGTATACCATAATCTAGGTCTGAAACTATAGCCTGGTTGTATATGCTGGTTGGTACACACTGAAATCTCAGTTTCAGGTTTTAATGAAGAAGAAACATAAGCGAACGCTTCGCCGGAACTGCATGTGTGTGTGGTGAGCTAAAGAACACACAGTGTGTGACACACTCTCACACACACACACACACACACACACTCGCTCACGCACACACACACTCGCAATCACGCACACACACACTCTCACACTCACGCACACTCTCACACACACACTCTCACACACACACACACACACTCACGCACACACACTCTCACGCTCACACTCACACTCACACGCACACACACTCTCACACTCACGAGCTCACACACACACACACTCACGCACACACACACTCACACTCACACTCACACAC
>QNTS01001719.1:148094-158589 GCA_003317085.1 Hucho hucho | reverse complement strand
CTGTAAGGTCTACACCTGTTGTATTCAGCATTTCACTGTAAGGTCTACACCTGTTGTATTCAGCATCTTACTGTAAGGTCTACACCTGTTGTATTCAGCATTTCACTGTAAGGTCTACACCTGTTGTATTCAGCATTTCACTGTAAGGTCTACACCTGTTGTATTCAGCATTTCACTGTAAGGTCTACACCTGTTGTATTCAGCATCTCACTGTAAGGTCTACACCTGTTGTATTCAGCATTTCACTGTAAGGTCTACACCTGTTGTATTCAGCATTTCACTGTAAGGTCTACCTGTTGTATTCGGCGCATGTGACATTTGATTTTGATGTGTATCCTCCTCCTAAAAACAATAATGTTCTATACCTCTCTCGCTCTGTTTACCCAGCTTGCTTTGAGAGTGCTTGTGGTGTTGTGTGGTCATGTCTTCCAACCAACCCTTAGCCAGTGATTACAGTCTTACCACTGCAATGATGTCAACACACACACATACACACACACAAATGCATTTGTATACTCAGTGCTGTACATCAAACCGACCCCTAAATTACTTTATGTTGTGCAGGTCATGAAATGGCCGTCTAAATGTGTACACAGTACTTAGTGCCAGTGGTGGAAAAAGTACACAATTGTCATACTTGAGTAAAAGGTAAAGATACCTTAATAGAAAATGACTCAAGTAAAAGTGAAAGTCACCCAGTAAAACACTACTTGAGTAAAAGTCTAAAAGCATTTGGTTTTGAAATATACTTAAGGATCAAAAGTACAAGTGTAAATCATTTAAAATTACTTATATAAAGCAAACCAGATGGCACCATTTTATTGTTTATTTTAATTTATGAATAGCCAGGGGCATGCTCCAACACTCAGACATAATTTACAAACGAAGCATGTGAGTCCGTCAGATCAGAGGAATGCAGGGATGACGAGGGATGTTCTCTTGATAAGTGTGTGAATTTGCTCATTGTCCTGTCCTGCTAAGCATTCAAAATGTAATGTGTACTTTTGGATGTGAAGAAAATGTTTAAGTATTTAATTTTCTTTAGGAATGTAGTGAAGTAAAAGTCGTCAAAAATATAAATAGTAAAGTACAGATACCCCAAAAAACTACTTAAGTAGCACTTTAAAGTATTTTTACTTAAGTACTTTACACCACTGCTTAGTGCCATAAAGGAGACCTTATCATTATTTATTTTTTTAATTGCGAGGGTAGATCAGCTTTAATATTGCAGGTAGATTGTAGCTTCCATCAGTGTAATTGTCTGCATCACTTCCAATCCCCCATATATTTTTTTGCAAATATATACATACATACATACGGTACCAGTCAAAAGTTTGGACACACCTACTCATTCAAGGGTTTTTCTTTAATTTTACTGTTTTCTACATTGTAGAATAATAGTGACGGCATCAAAACTATGAAAACACATGTAGTAACCAAGAAAGTGTTAAACAAATCAAAATATATTTTAGATTTTAGATTCTTCAAAGTAGCCACCCTTTGCCTTGATGCCAGCTTTGCACACTCTTGGCATTCTCTCAACCAGCTTCATGAGGTAGTCACCTGGAATGCATTTTAATTGACAGGTGTGCCTTGTTAAAAGTTTATTTGTGGAATTTCTTTCCTTCTTAATGCGTTTGAGCCAATCAGTTGTGTTGTGACAAGGTAGGGTTGGTATACAGAAAATAGCCCTATTTGGTAAAAGACCAAGTCCATATTATGGCAAGAACAGCTCAAATAAGCAAAGAGAAACGACAGTCCATCATTACTTTAAGACATGAAGGTCAGTCAATGCGGAACATTTCAAGAACTTTAAATTGCTGTCGCAAAAAACATCAAGCATTATGATGAAACTGGCTCTCATGAGGACCGCCACAGGAAAGGAAGACCCAAAGTTACCTCTGCTGCAGAGGACAAGTTTATTGGAGTTACCAGCCTCAGAAATTGCGACCCAAATAAATACTTCACAGAGTTCAAGTAACAGACACATCTCAACATCAATTGTTCAGAGGAGACTCTGTGAATCCGGCCTTCATGGTCGAATTGCTACAAAGAAACCACTACTAAAGGACACCAATAACAAGACGAGACTTGCTTGGGCCAAGAAACACGAGCAATGGACATTAGACCAGTGTAAATCTGTCATTTGGTCTGATGAGTCCAAATATGAGAGACGCAGAGTAGGTGAACGGATGATCTCTGCATGTGTGGTTCTCACGTGAAGCATGGAGGAGGACGTGTAATGGTGTGGGTGTCATGCCCTGATCTGTTTCACCTGTCCTTGTGCTTGTCTCCACCCCCCTCCAGGTGTCGCCCATCTTCCCCATTATCCCCTGTGTATTTATACCTGTGTTCTCTGTCTGTTTGTTGCCAGTTCGTCAACCAGCGTGTTTTCCCATACTCCTGCTTCTATTTTTGCTATTCCACCCGGTCTTGACCCTTGCCTGTCCTGTCTTTGAGCCCGCTTGCCTGACCACTCTGCCTGCCCCCTACACTGAGCCTGCCCGCCGACCTGTACCTCTGCCTCCCTCTGGATTACCGACCTCTGCCTGCCTTGACCTGTCTACTGCTTGTCTCTGTTGGAACATTAAACATTGTTACTTCGACAGTCTGTGTTACCTTGATCTCTGACAGTACGAATTGACCATGACTGACCCAGCAGACTTGGACCAGCCCCACCAGGCCATCTCCTCCCAAGGAGCCACCATTGGTAGGCACGAGGAGTTGCTTCACAGCATGATGGAGGGGTTCCAGGCCACGGACAATCGGCACGACCAAGCATTGGACATGTTGCGGGAGCAAGTCCGTGGGTTGCCTATTAGGCAGCCGACCACGACGGTAACCTCCCACGCCCTCTGTAACCCTGCTGGTGGCAATGCCGTCACCTCGGTTTCCCGGGAACCCCGCTTACCTCCCCCGGAGCCTTTCTCTCCCAGTGCTCCCTCGTTTAGAAGCTGCAGCCTTCTTCGTTCCCTTCGGACCGCTCGAAGATAGCGTATATTATTACGTTGATGTCCGGGAGGGCACTTATTACGTTGATGTCCGGGAGGGCACTCCCCTCGGCCACGGCGGTGTGGGAGCAACAATCCCCCATCTGCCTCAGTCTGGAGGTATTTGTGGCAGAGGTGAGAAAGGTGTTCGAGGCTCTGGTGTCCGGGAGAGAGGCTACCTGGAAGTTACTCGAGCTTCGGCAGGACACCCTCAGTGGGGCAGACTATGCGGTGGAGTTTCGCATGCTAGCAGCGGAGGGTACCTGGAACCCGGATGCGCTATTCGACATGTTCCTGCATGGATTATCAGATGAGGTAAAGGATGAGCTGGTAGCCCGAGAACTACCGATGGATCTCGACTCACTCATCGCTTTAAACATCCGGATCGATGGTAGGCTACGGGAATGTAGGAGGGAGAAGAGGTTTGATTGCGGTCCCAATCGCTCACTCAGGGATCCCACCTTGCAGTTGATAAACTCCGTAAGTCCCCGGCGCCTACGTTCCCGAAAGGATCCATGCTTACCCGAGTCCCTCCAAGAGCCTCCGGAGACGGCCGATTCACCTCTTCCCGAGCCGATGTAGCTCGGTAGGGCTGGGCTGTCTCCTCCCGAACGCAAATGCAGACATGAGACCCAGAGTTGTCTGTTACCCTGGCGTCCGAGCTGGGCATCCCGACTCCACCCCTCTCCATTCCCATGGGTATTAGACCGCTGGACGTGCGCTCTATAGGACGGGCGCCACCCCCGTCAGCCTACGAGTGTCGGGGAACCACAGCGAGGCTATCCAATTCCTGCTGGTTGAGTCTCCGCAGGTCCCTGTGGTATTGGGATTCTCTTGGCTCCAGCGACACAATCCCTCCATTGACTGGGCTACTGGTGCCATCGTGGGCTGAAGCCTGTCCTGTCACACTCATTGCCTGAAGTCAGCACTGCTTGCCCCGGGATATCTTCCTGGGGGCTTGGAAATTTCCCTGGACCTCTCCGCCAGGACCAGGACCTCCGGGAGGGGTTCAGTAATGCCCGGGCCACTTTGCTTCTGCAGCACTGACCGGTATCCAAGAAGGTCAAGTCTGAGGCACTGACACGTCGCTATAGGGCTGCGGAAGCCAAGACCTGTCCCCCCCGCTCCAATATCATTAGCCCCTCTGGTGTTTGTCCTCTATTGCCCTGTACCCTCCGTATTATTCCTACCTTTTCTGGGTCTAGAGCCAAAACCATGTCTGACTGCCCCTTGTCTTCTGTTTCTAGGCCCATCCCTACCCCCGTGTCATCGATGGCCAGCCAGCGTACACGGTGAGACGCCTCCTGAGGGTTCGACCACGGGGCAAGGGTTTCCAGTACCTGGTTGACTGGGAGGGTTATGGCCCGGAGGAGATACTATTACTTTTACCGCCGGCACCTCAGTCAACCAGGTATCCGCCCAGGTGGAACGCCAGGTGGCGTCCCTAGAGGGGGGTACTGCCTGCCTTGACCTGTCTACTGCTTGTCTCTGTTGGAACATTACACATTGTTACTTTGACAGTCTGCATCTGGGTCTTACCTTGATCTCTGACTGTGGGGGTGCTTTGCCGATGACACTGTCAGTGATTTATTTAGAATTCAAGGCACACTTAACCAGCATGGCTACCACAGCATTCTGCAGCGATACGCCCTCCCATCTGGTTTGGGCTTAGTGGGACTATCATTTGTTTTTCTACAGGACAATGACCCAACACACCTCCAGGCTGTGTAAGGGCTATTTGACCAAGAAGGAGAGTGATGGAGTGCTGCATCAGATCTGGCCTCCACAATCCCCCGACCTCAACCCAATTGAGATGGTTTGGGATGAGTTGGACCGCAGAGTGAAGGAAAAGCAGCCAACAAGTGTTCAGCATATGTTAGAACTCCTTCAAGACTGTTGGAAATGCATTCCAGGTGAATCTGGTTGAGAGAATGCCAAGAGTATGCAAAGCTGTCATCAAGGCAAAGGGTGGCTACTTTTAAGAATCTAAAATCTAAAATATACTTTGATTTGTCTAAACACTTTTTTGGTTACTACATGATTCCATATGTGTTATTTCATAGTTTTGATGTCTTCACTATTATTCTACAATGTAGAAAATAGTAAAAATAAAGAAAAACACTCGAGTGAGTAGGTGTGTCAAAACATTTGACTGATACTGTATATACACATATTTAAAAAATATATATTTTCCTTTATTATTTTCTAACCCTTCCACCCCTCCCCTAATTGGAGTGAACTACTGAACAACAACGCTTAGGCTTCTACTTCCAGCTTATACATAATATTTACATTTTACAGGCAGTCTAATTCACAATAGTTATATTTTGTTTGTTTTTTCTCCTGTCCTTCCTCTAACCTCAACCTCTCCCATCTATTTCTTTCACAACATTTCTGAACCTATATACATTTTACGGACACATCACATCACATCAAATCTTGTTATTATTCCCAAACTTCAGCTCCCTCCCATCTCTTAACACCATCCATATTGGATTCTATTTGCCATATATTTTTCAACTGGGCTGTGATGTTTCATAAAATGTTTTAACCTTTCTATTCTCATAATTCTACAGATTGTTGATAAAAGTATTATATAATTGATCGATTGACTATAGCTGTGTTTGAATACCCATACTAACATACTGTATACTACATACTTAATGAGTATATACTACATACTATATACTATTAGTTCATTTTACGAACAGTATCCTTTCAGCTGAGCGTACTAGCTCTTCGCCTGTCTACCGGAAGTTGATGCTGTTGCTATGCAACCTCTTGCTATGCAACCTCTTGCTAGCTAGTTAGCATAACAAATTACTAGTTAGACATTTTATGACTTCGGGTGCGTTCTTAAATTCAATCTGGAGTGCCAGAGTGCGCTCGTAAATTACTAACAAGCATTGTCAGATTGTTAGTTTGTAAGTTCAGAGCGTTTTTGCTCTCGGAGCGCACACTGGACACTCGGGCCGATGACCTCACAACGGCAGTCAAGCACCCAAGTTTACTAGCTACTTCCAGACACAAATGAGACCCCTCTGACCATTTTACTCACCCTAGGAGAGCTGGTTAGGCAGTTGTCATGTTATCCAGTACGCTGGTGAATGTGCTGCTGGCAACAATTTAATTACGCTTTTTTGCAGAGGAGGTTTACTGACACCGGCCATATTCAATGGGTGTTGAGCGCTTGTAAATTCATTATTCTGCGCTCTGGTACACTCAGACGAGAGAGATCTGAAATTGGAGTAGATAGCCAGAGAGAATTTACGAAAGTAGTTAGTTAGATAGTCTATAGTTAATATACTGGCAAGTTTGATGTATAAGTAGCTAGCTAACAACATACCGGTACATACTGCTGTAATGATACGCTATGTGGTTGGTGAGGACAGCGTAGCTAACAAATTATCAGCCAATATAACGTGTAAGGTAACTTATTTGAAAAGTCATTTATTACATTGCTCAACATTTTCTTAACATTTGTCATAATTAGTTAAAGCAATGAATTTGTTTACCCGCTGTCATTGCACTTTGACTGCATATTTTCTTCAAATCTGGAAACGATGTGAAGCCGGGAACTTTTGGCATGCTAACTATATCCATACCATGACCAATAAGCGTACGGTTAGTGCGAGGATTCAAACACAGCTTATGAATTTTCAGGTCATCCACTAGTGCAGTCTGCAGAGTTAGCTCTAGGTAAATGTTGCAATTCTTCAGCCATTCCTGGACCTGTGACCAAAAACAAGCTACATATGGACAGTACCCAAAACAGATGATCTAATGTTTGTCTCTTCGCAGCAAAATCTGCAGAGCTGGGAAGGTTGTATCCCCCATATAAATACCATTCTATTGGTTGCAAGAATTTTGTGTAATTCAGATTGAATAATTCTGAATCCGGCGTCTATGAGTATCAGTTCATAAACCATGTGCCATGGAATCGATACTTTGAAAATCTCATCCCAACTATTTTGCAATATATATGGCACAGCTGTCAATTATTTGGTCCTTAAATGAAACTGGTATACTTCTTTATTTATCACAATTTTCTTTAACCAATTATTGTCTTTAATGCAGGCCTGACAGACAAGTTCACTACTTTTTCCCCCTTCCACTTTCCTTTTCTGCTGCAATTAGTTGGTTGTAATTTTGGGTAGAGCAGACAATTCCATATATTTTTGTTAGCTGCATGAGTGACAACCCCACCAGTCCTATTTATGATATCATTTACAAAGATTGTACCTTTTTTTTAATCAATTTTTGAAAACATTTTTTTAAATCTATTAGTATATTTCAGTTTAACCACAATATTAGTTGTATTATTTGTTCTTTTTTTTCCTGGTGGATTAAATAGAAATGGAAACTAATCTTCTATAGCTTGTTCTAAAAATATCAATATTTGGGAGATTATTTCCTTTTGAAATAGCTGAAACTGACTGGGGTGAGACATTCTTATTAATTTGCTAGAAAACCAGTTTGGATTTAAGTATAACTTTTGTATGACTGATGCCTTTAGTGAGAGGTCTAGTGCTTTAATATTTAATAATTTCTGTCCTCCAAATTCATATTCATTATCATTAGGATACCTTATTTGTTTACATTTGGCACTGCACATTTAAGGAATGTAACGATCTTCAGTGACGGACCAAGGCGCAGCGTGCCGGGTTGAGTTAAACATGATTTATTTGTCAACTCACTCAAACAAAAACAACAAAACGAAGATCAAGTGGTGTAGCCCCAACGGCACATACACAATAACAGAGTCAACTTCCCACAAGGAAAGGAAGAAAAAAAGGGCTACTAAAGTATGGCTCCCAATCAGAGACAACGAAGGACAGCTGTCCCTGATTGAGAGCCCTACCCGGCCAACAACAAAGAAATAGAAAAACTAGAACATAGAATGCCCACCCCAAATCACACCCTGACCAAACCAAAAAGAGACATAAACAGGCTCCTACAGGTCAGGGCGTGACAAGGAACCCATAAAGAATGTTATGTGCTTAGTTTTGTCACATCCTTAGTATACAAATCCATCTTGTGTGTTGAGCAGAGGATGCATGAAAGAGAGAGAGCAAGAAAGGGAGAGTTTATTAAGAGAAAGAGACATGGAGAGAGGGATGACAAGGAGGAAGAGGGAGAAGGAAACAATGAAATAGGGAAGAACAAGACGGGAAGAGAGACAGCGTGTGTGTGTGTGTGTGTGTGTGTGTGACAACAGAGCATTCCAGGATTAGTGTTAGTGAGTGGAGGAGTGCAGCATGTCATCCACACCTCTGTGTTGTTTGACTTGGCCAGCCAACATGAGAAGGCTCCTTCAAGACACACACACACACACACACACACACACACACACACACACAGACACACACACAGACACACGCACACACACTGTAGTCTGCCAACAGGAGAAGGCTCCATCTCATTCAACACCAGGCCCAGAGCTCACAATTAGCCCCAAACTAGCAACCAACGGCAATGAGCCAAACACATATTAACTGGAGGAGAGACAGCAGGACGCTGGATGAACTAATCTCCTTTTCTTCTCTTCTCTTTTTTCTATGTTCTTCTCTTCTCGCTCCATCCCTTGATCACTTCGTTGAGTATGTTCCTTGCTGGCTCTCCTTTTGCACTACCTCTCCCTTTGTCCTACCTAGCATGTGTCCCTATGTCCATCTTCTTCCACTTTCCCTTTCTCTTCAATTTTCACCCTCTCCCTCTCTATCTCTTCATCTTTTCCATTACTCTCCCTCACTGTTTGTCTCTCTCTTTCCTACGTCTCTCCTTTTCTTTCTTCCTCTTACCTCCATCCTTCCACTGAGTCTGTAATCTTTTTAACATGGGGAAAGAACTGATTGTTCATTAGAGAAACAGAAAACCTATTAGCTAGCCTAGTACAGGGCTAGCTGTCCTGGGGCACTGCTTGTCTTGGCTCTGTTCACTCCACTGTATGCTGCTGAATTTGCCATTGACATATTTATTACAACCAAGAGAAACACACACACACACACACACACACAATGGCACATGCATGAGCATGCAAGCACACACACATCCACACGTGAGGACACACACGCGCACTGGTACATAGACATGCTCACACACACACACACACACACACACACACACCCTAGCCTGCCAACTGGCCCCATATCCTGATCATTAGCGAGATTATACTTTCCTGAAAAATATGCAATATTAATTCACGCGTCATTAACTTCTGTGTGGAAACTGAGGGGAGCAGTCAAGCGTCTCTGGCGGTGGGATTGAGTCTCACTGAGACAGAGAGAAACAGATTCCAGATCAGTTTACAGCAGGTTGGTGTCTGTCTCTGTTAAGGAGATTCACTTTACCTTGACAGGTCTTAGATCAGAATATAGCAGTTTGGTGTCTGTCTCTGTTAAGGAGATTCACTTTACCTTGACAGGTCTTAGATCAGAATATAGCAGTTTGGTGTCTGTCTCTGTTAAGGAGATTCACTTTACCTTGACAGGTCTTAGATCAGAATATAGCAGTTTGGTGTCTGTCTCTGTTAAGGAGATTCACTTTACCTTGACAGGTCTTAGATCAGAATATAGCAGTTTGGTGTCTGTCTCTGTTAAGGAGATGAATTGTACTTGACAGGTTCTACAGTAGATCAGAATATAGCAGGTACAGTGTCTGTTTTATTTTGGGCGATTGAGTCCTCAGCATACATAGACACACAGGCTTTACTCAGAGCCAGTGGCAGGTCATTAGTAAAGATTGGGAGAAGTATGTCTATAACAGGCACGGTTTTCTCTGTTATAGACATCATACTGTGGAACTAGCTAAAGCAGGTACTGGATTAGTGTTTGTCAAACCTGGTCCTCTGGACCCAAAGAGGTGCACATTTGAGTTTTTCCCCCTAGCATTAATACACCTGATTCTAATAAGCAACTCATTATCAAGCCTTTGGGTCCCCAGGACCAGGATTGACAAACTCTGTTCTAGAGCACCATACCACAGCCCTAGTGAAGTTAATGACAGCCACCAGCTACAGCCCTAGTGAAGTCAATGACAGCCACCAGCTACAGCCCTAGTGAAGACAATGACAGCCACCAGCTACAGCCCTAGTGAAGTCAATGACAACCACCAGCTACAGCCCTAGTGAAGTCAATGACAGCCACCAGCTACAGCCCTAGTGAAGTCAATGACAGCCACCAGCTACAGCCCTAGTGAAGTCAATGACAGCCACCAGCTACAGCCCTAGTGAAGTTAATGACAGCCACCAGCTACAGCCTCCTGAGCTTTTTGAAGTGTGGTCTTTTGGTCCGCTCCAAATACACGGTTGTTCCTGCGATGCTAAGATACTCAGTTGTTCCTGCGATGCTAAGATACTCAGTTGTTCCTGCGATGCTAAGATACTCAGTTGTTCCTGCGATTTTAAGATACTCAGTTGTTCCTGCGATGCTAAGATACTCAGTTGTTCCTGCGATGCTAAGATACTCAGTTGTTCCTGCGATGCTAAGATACTCAGTTGTTCCTGC
>QNTS01001719.1:107282-147935 GCA_003317085.1 Hucho hucho | reverse complement strand
CTTTCCCTCTTTCCCCCCTTTCTCATCCCTCCATCTCCCCCTTTCTCATCCCTCCATATCAGAGTACGAGGAGGAGGAGTGGAGCGTCTGGTCGCCGTGCAGCGTCACCTGTGGCCACGGCAACCAGAAACGTATCCGTTCATGTGGTTACGCGTGCACAGCGACCGAGTCTCGTACCTGTGACCTGGACAGATGCCCAGGTGAGAGAGACACTTATGTAATGTCATCAACAATGGCCATGTTTCGTGGCTGTGTGATGTCATCAGACCTTGCCTGTCTCTGGTCGGGTCCCAGTAGTTCCAAATAGCATCCTCTGTGTGCCGCCTTTACTTTCATGATCACTGATTTCAAAGGACTTTATACGTGTTAAAGCAACAGGCTGAAACGTATCCATCCTTTCACATATTAGTGATCAGTTGCTTGTGTATCTTCTACAGTGATCGTAGCATTAGGCTTTCCCTAATAGGTCTGCCTGATGATTCCAGTACAGGGCTCTTTATATCAGTACAGTTGGGACTTGGGACAAACGTGATGTTGATCCCTGTTAGTGTGTTTAGTAGTGATCTGCCTGTTCTCTTGAACCTCCTGTAGAGTCCTGGTGTGTACACAACTCCATGTCTGTTTTAAAACGCTCAATGAAGGCTTGTACTGCTACCAAGGAAGGTGTGTGTGGGTGTGGGTGTGTGTGTGTGTGTGTGTGTGTGTTGGGCATAGTCCCCCTAGTCATAACAACAGCTACTCAGAAACCATGTTTTTCCTTTGCCTACAGTATGAGGCTATCCATTCAGCAGGTTTACTAACCAGTGTCTGTGTCCCCTCTCTCTGTAGATGACCTGTTAGCAGTGACTGAGCTGATACCTCTGGAGACAACAAATGGCACTGACTCCCTTGACACAAGTACGTTTGTTGAAATGTGTATATGACACGTCTGTGTGTGTGTTTGTGTGTGTGTGTGCATTCGTGTGTGGCTGTGTATTAGCTGGTTGTCCCATTTTCTGTAGCCAACATGGCCCGTTCTAGTATTTGGGGGGCCTTAATGGTCTGTTCTGTTTTAGGGAGGTTTAAACTGCTCTACTGGGGCTCCAATCATAGAGAGACTGCAGGAGTCCAGTTGGGGTAGTCAGAATTTTCCCTCCCTCCACCGCGTTAAGGATTGATCCTCAGAGATTGTTACAAAGCCCATGAAAAACCCAACTGTTCCTCCAAGAAATGTTTGAATTGCTTTTTTAGTTTGTCTTTTATTGCTCTCCGTACGTCTGGCACAGGCCAGTGAAAGGAATAGCTCTTTTCACTCTGGGCAAAAATATCAAAGAATGCGCAACAAAAACATAACAAGATACAGTGTCAGAAGTTGTGTTTTTTTTTGCTCTTTCCCCAATCCACTACGGAACATAAATGTTTATAATGAATTGGTTCCAATTTGACCGCAGCCTCCAACATTCTATTCTCTAGCACCGAGTATGGCATTGTTTTTGAACCCGCTCTCGTTCGCTCTCCGTGGTCTTTGAGAGCTTTGCAGCCACCCCCCCCCCCTCCCAGTTCAAAGTAATGGGTTGTAACGTGCTGCTGAAATCACTCCTTTATGCTGGGAAAGTCTCTCTGGTTTCCTCAGGGCTACCAATGCTGTCTTAGCTTATAATCTTCCCCGAAAGTCAGCTTTTTATCAAGGCCAAAACCTGAGCTGTTGAAAGAGAGCGGTTGTTCACAGTGATAAACTGGCTATAGTTGCGTTCACTCTTTAATAAACGTACTACAGATGGAGGAATCATGCGTTGTAGTATTTCATAGGTATATATACTGTATATATTCTATGTGCTGGAAAATGGACTAAATATGGTCCGAATCCATTTTTTATTTATATACTTTTTGAAAATGTAATGTTGCACACAAATCATGCATCGATATCAATGGGTGATTTGTGCAAAGTTTCATGCTTTGTGTGTGCCTCAAACAACGATTCAACTCTATATGTGTGCCTCAAACAACGATTCAACTCTATATGTGTGCCTCAAACAACGATTTAACTCTATATGTGTGCCTCAAACAACGATTCAACTCTATATGTGTGCCTCAAACAACGATTCAACTCTATATGTGTGCCTCAAACAACGATTCAACTCTATATGTGTGCCTCAAACAACGATTCAACTCTATATGTGTGCCTCAAACAACGATTCAACTCTACATGTGTGCCTCAAGCTACGATTCAACTCTATGTGTGCCTCAAACAACGATTCAACTCTATATGTGTGCCTCAAGCTACGATTCAACTCTATGTGCATCACTTATGGTTGCAGGTGCATACCGTGTATGTTTCTGTGCTTATTGATAGTTCATTGATTGCTGCTGATAATTGATTGATCCTTGTCGATGGCCTATTGACTGTTGTGGTATTGATTGCTAGTTTATTCATCATCTGTTGACTCCTGTATGATTTCTCTCCTCCCCAGACGTGGACAGCTGTGAGAAGTGGCTGAGCTGTAAGAACGACTTCCTCCAGAAGTACCTCCACCAGGTGCTGACCGAACTACCCAGCTGCCCCTGCTCCTACCCGTCCGAGGCAGTCTACAGCGCCGTCAACATCTTCGACAAGACATTGCGTAAGACCTACCGCTGGCGTGACGCCTCTGGCCCCAAAGAACGGCTGGACATCTACAAGCCCTCCGCTCGCTTCTGCACACGCTCCATGCTCTCCTTCGACAGCACCACGCTGGCCGCGCAGCACTGTTGCTACGATGACCACATGAAGCTGATCACACGGGGGAAAGGGGCGGGCGCGCCAAACCTCATCAGTACGGAGTTCTCACCGGAGCTGCATTACAAAGTGGACGTGCTGCCCTGGATCCTGTGTAAAGGGGACTGGAGCCGCTTCCACTCTGTGAGGCCGCCCAACAACGGGCTGCTGTGTGCCCACAACCCCCCAGAGGACGTGTACCAGGCTGAGCTAGAGGAGGCCCGGGAGTACTGATGGAGGAGAGGGGGAGGAATACTGAGATCCTGAGTGGGGAGAGAGGGGGGAGAGAGACACGTGGGTCCAATGGCTCTATTGGATTCGGGCATGGGCCACATACTGAATATATTGTGTTAACTATCAGTAGCTTTGGATCAAAGGAGACGTGGATATCCTCTCCCTCTTATTCAGTGTTTGGTCACATTGTGGCACAGAGTTTAGTGAAAACCGAAATTTTGCATTTTTTCTAATCAGGCAACCCGGCAGCCACCCATCCAAAATGGAGTCAAGTTGAATACTCTTATCCGGGGTGCATGGGAAAACTCTATGAGCGTCACGTCTTAATGGCGCGTTGTTATGACATCATCACCATCAAGCATTTCCTCATTGGATGACTCATCAGAATCCACCGGCCAATTGGAATATGCTTTCCCATGGATGACTTACTGTGGTGTTACGGGAAGAGAAAAAAACAGCTATTTTATAACTGGTAATTTATTGCTTGTGAAAGTCTGGATTTTGGAGAGCGTTTTTTTTGGGCTACACTCAAAAAAACAAGACCAAAAACACTGGTTTGTAAACGTTGGGAAAGTTTAAAGAGGGAGAGACCTGCAATGAGATTGTCCTAGTTCTCTCTGACACCCCTCAACCCACCACCCCATAGACTCACATGTGCTGCTGCTATTGAGAAAAGGGATGGGGATGGGTACAGGGGGATGGGATGGCTCAGTGGTTGCCATGGGCTGTTCCAGAACCCCCGAGGGAACACGGAGGAACATGGATCGTGTATTTATTGGACTCAATATTGGGCCTGTATTGTATTTACTCAAATACTCTGATGTCTCATGAAAGGAACTTCCTGTCAAGCTGCTAAAATGGGGATGAATTCAAACAGAATGTTAGTTGTTGTTTGTCTTAGACTTGAAGCGCTCTCTCGCACTATCTCTGTCTTCTTTCTATCCACCTCTCTCTCTCTCTCTCTCTCTCTCTCTCTCTTGGCCCAACTCCAGTCGGGAACAACAACAACAAAAAACAGACTGATCAAGCGCAGCCCCAAGATGCATTGTGCTTTTTTCTTATTTCATGTCAAGCCACATATTTCTTTGGAGATGTTGACCCCTAGAACTCTATTGTGTTATTCATCCAGTCATATCCAGTATCAGAGGACCAGATACTCATCCTCCAGAGCCATTTGGCCCGTAATGCTCCGTCAGATAAAGTTGCACTGGGTCATGGTTAGCTAATCCTGGGGGAAACATAAAAATACATTGTTGAAGCCTTGAAGGGCTCTCTTTCGCTCTCTCTCTCTCTCTCTCTCTCTCTTTCTCATCGACAGACACACTGCTTGTTTTCCTCCTAAGGATTTCTCCATCGTTTAATCTGATCCATAATTGAATCGTATTGAGATGTTTCCCTTTTATCGTCTGTTAACATGTCACGGCGCTGCATTCCTCGCAACCCGAGACACTCGCCTGACACTCGCCTGACACTCGCAGAGACAGTCGCCTGACACTCGGAGAGACAGTCGCCTGACACTCGGAGAGACAGTCGCCTGACACTCGGAGAGACAGTCGCCTGACAGTCGCCTGACACTCGCCTGTCACTCGCCTGACACTCGCCTGACACTCGGCTGACACTCGCCTGACACTCGGCTGACACTCGCCTGACACTCGCCTGACACCCGCCTGACACCCGCCTGACACTCGGAGAGACAGTCGTAGAGGTGCCGGTGGAGAGGGAGGAGGGAAGAGGGGGAAACGCTTGGTAGGGGGCTTGAAAGGAGAGAGATACTTGGACTCTCTAGGGGTGAGGGGGAGGATGGAGTGAGGCTGGAGGTAGAAGTGAAGGTGCAGGAGAGGGCTGAGGGGAGGGGTGTCTGGGCTCAGTTGATGCATGGAGGTCCTTTTTCCAGAGAGGAGTAGGAGTTGAGCAGAGGGGAAGTGGAGAGACATCTCTGTAAACAGTGGAACCCTTTGAAGAGCTCTCCCCTTCACCGGTGTCCAAGACCTCCTCCACCCTGTCCTGTCGCCTGTGTGGCATTTTAAGGTCTTAATCCTAACCCTGGTTATCAGACTGAGTGTCATTGAGAGTTGTTGAGGCTGAACACGTCCTGAAAGAATAGTGTTGATGGACGGCTCTCCCTCTCCACACTGCAATGACAACAGCAGAAACAACACGCAACCTTTGGTGTCACACACTCAGTCACTCTCTCTCTCTTATTTTTTTTTGTAATTTATCAGATGCTCTTATCCAGAGCGACTGACAGTAGTGAGTGCATACAATCTTTATACTTTTTCATACTGGTCCCCCGTGGGAAATGAATCCACAACCCTGGTGTTGCAAGAGCCATGCTCTACCAACTGAGCCACAAGGGACTTATCCTCTCCCTCCCTGTTTTTATACTCTAATTGCAGCCAGGTCACCCGTGATACAAGTCAATATTCGACGTCCATCCACATCTGACGATGTCGGGGAAATTATGTGCCACTAGGGGCAATAGTGAGCACTGTTACCTTCAAGTAGGTTTTGGTTTTGCTATGGTGTTTTGGACAGGGATGGGGGATTGGGCATAATCATCTGCCTCTGATTCCAAAGGTTGCAAGTTCAAAACCAGCGATGGAAAGTTTTTTGTTGTTGTAAGGGTATCCCAAACCTTCAACCTTACCTTAACCATTCGGAGTTACTGCCTAACCTAAGAATTTGGAGTGAATGCCTGAGCTTAACTGCTAACCTTAAACATGTGGAGTTAATGACTAAAGATAACCTTAAACACTTTGAAATTTGACGTTTGGAACAACTTCTAAATTTGACGTTTAAGAAACATGGATGAACGTCTAATTCTGATGTGAGACTGTGAGAGCTGGTAGCTCGCTCCTTTTCTCCTTCACTCCCTCTCTCTCTCCCTCGCCCTCATCCATGCCCATTCATAGCTGGCATAATGGAATTCTCTGTAGGTTGTCATCAGGCCGTCACTAAAGACAAACACAGACGCACACACACAGAGTCAGGCAGCCCTCCAGTATTCCCTCAACATCCTGCACTCTGCCATATCGAAGCCAGTTAAGCGAATAGCTTTTAGAAACTTCACAGAGATCCCAATTCATCAAGATGCCAATCACAATAAGAACACAGAGGGCTGTAGTAGTTGGACTCAGACACACTGACGAACATAATATGAGAAGAGCGTTACAGCCTCTGGTATGAATAACGTGGTAACATTTGTCCACGTTCTCCTTCCTCTGTTGAGACGCAGTGCTGGTAACATTTGTCCACGTTCTCTTTCCTCTGTTGAGACACAGTGCTGGTAATATTTGTCCACGTTCTCCTTCCTCTGTTGAGACACAGTGCTGGTAACATTTGTCCACGTTCTCTTTCCTCTGTTGAGACACAGTGCTGGTAATATTTGTCCACGTTCTCTTTCCTCTGTTGAGACACAGTGCTGGTAACATTTGTCCACGTTCTCCTTCCTCTGTTGAGTACTTATACATACATTGTAAATATAGATGTTACATACATGGTACTTTTATATACAGCAATCACATAACAATAATACATTACCGAACACGAGCTCTTTAATTGCACCCCTCAGCCACTCTCAGCCCATCCCACCTACCACCGCAGACCACCCTCGTTTGGTTTCCATGTGCCCTATATTTTTCAATTGTGCTGTGATGTTTTACATGGATTTTGAACATTTTAATCACATAGTATACAAAGCCTTGTCATTGAATGTGATGTGTTCCTATGGACTCAAACTTCCTTGACCATCACATTGTTGCTTCGTATCACTACCAAACACACAGTCAAGTGAACACAGACAAAGTAATGCACTGATTCATACGAGTAGTGTACATTGGGATATGACCAGTTAACCATCCACAGTCCCTGCAAGATATCCATTACTTCATGCCAGACACACTCAGAATGGACTCAATTAAAGAGGGAATGTGTCCCAAATGGCAGCCTATTGCCTATATAGTGCAGTATTTTCGACCAGAGCCCTATGGGCAGGGCCCTGGTCAAAAGTAGTACATTATAAAGGGAATAGGGTACTATTTGGGACGAAGTCCCTCTTTAATTGAGTCCATTCTGACTGTGTTTGGCATGGAGTAATGGATACCTTCACACTACACTGGGTTCATCTTCCATTGGGCCCAGCTGTGAAAACCCCCTGAATCCTCATGGCATTAACAGCTCAGACTCACACTGCTGCATGGCTCTTCACCATCACATTACACTACACTACACCCTCACCAGTGGAGGCTGCTGAGGGCAGGTCNTCTAGGCACGGTGTGTGTATTTCTAAAGGGCTAGAGGGGCCTAGTCTATATTCAGTAGATCAGTGGCGGTTGGTGCCGTTTGAGATTAGGGAGGACACTTTTAAAAAAAAAAATTATGAGCATGGCCTTATTTCTATTACAGAATATTGGATGATTGTCATTCATATTTCATTCAATGTAACATCAATAGGTTTAGGCTACATGATACTTTTCCCTAGTCTACGAATGAAAGTTTATAACAGATCGAGAGACAAATTGGCATAATCAAGGTGACAGACAGTGACACATTGAATACCGCCCTGCACACTCTTGCCTGCATCTAGCTGATCTAGTGTGTAATCATTACTCCAAACAGTTGCAAACAAGAGTTTCTATTGGACAAATTCAGGTAAATTCAAATTCAGGTAGGTTTATCCCTGTTTCGTTCCGTTGACTTCCGTTTTTCAACAGAATCGGGTGAATGAATACACCCCTGACCACCCGCACAGACAGTTCACTTTCATAGCAGCCACGTACAGCATCATCACTTTGCTCGTTGTATAATTCCTTCTCGCATCTACGCGCTCTCCTCCTCTCACCTTTTCATTTTGCTTGTTGACCTCAGTGCACAACAGCTGTCTGTGGCCAGGCAAAAATAAACTATCCAAGCCAAACCTTCATGCCATAATCGCTAACCACTACACACAGCCTACATCGTTGTCACCATATTAGCTAACGTCATAGTCAACATAGCTACTAGAACTAACGCGTTAGTAAACCCGCTACAATCACGCAGTACAGTGTACAGCAAGCAGTTTAGCAGTTACACCGGCGGGCCTCGTGGCAATAAATTAATAAAACCGCTTACCTTGACTTGGAAGAGTTCCAGTGTTGGATAGCCTTAGCCAGATAGCTAACATAAATAGCATGCTTCTGTTTGTGCCGGATGTTTGAGTAGGCTAAATTAGCTAACTGAATTAGCTAGCTAAGTGAATGAAGGTAAAAAGAAAAAGAAAAGAATTATAGAGCTAGCTCTCTCTGCTGCTTCTCCTTCATTTTTGCACTCAACAAAAAAAGGCAGTGATTGATTTCTTAAAGCTCACTTTAATCCAATTGTTCTAGGTTTTGTATTGAAGTCAATGTACCTAGAGGGTGGAAAATAGCTGTCCTCCGGCTACACGACTCTGCTACCACAGAGAGTGCTGTTGAGGAGGCTACTGTAGACCTTCATTGCAAAACGGTGCGTTTGAATCAGGTATTTGGTGACGTGAATACATTAGGTACAGTATCATCTTAAAAGGATAACCTTTATAATGTTTCACTATTTTTCACGAAATTACTGAGTAGGATGGTCCTCCCCTCCTTCTCTGAGGAGCCTCCACTGCAGTAGATAGATGTCTGTGTATGTGTGTTCTGTAGGAGCGCTGAGTAAAGAGTCTAGGATTAGTCTGAGTATGGCTACAGAGGAAAAGAGAGACAAGGAGAGAGAAGAGGAAAAGAGAGAGGGATGGAGGGAAGGCTGGCTATCGGAACTGCTTCTTAGAAAGTATTGACATTGGCCTGATTCTCAAAGTTATATTGTTTTTAAATCAAGCCAGGGCCACCTCTCTCTCTCTCTCTCTCTCTCTCTCTCTCTCGCCCTCTCTTTCTCTGTACAGTGTTTCTGTACAGTATCGAACAAACTATTTTTCAATGGCCACTGTTAAATCCACTCAGCACAGCATGAATGGCTTGACTCTTTTCCATGTACCTTACAGATTCTGTCTCATTGTTGGACCTTTTACATATTTAGCAAAGTGAAATGTTAAGGTGATAGAGCTTGTGAGAAGGGAATAAAGTGCAACGATTATACAATGATTGTGTTTACTTTTCTTACAAACCAATGGGGTAATGATGATGCAAAACCATCTGTTTTAAAGTTCATGGGTTTATGGGAGAAATGTTCCTAGTACACTGCATTTGGCACCGTGTTTCATTGTGCTATTTATCATTGGCCAACTTCAATGCTGTTTCTCAATTTGAAACATTCTTTGTTGTTTTTGTCATGGAAAAATACTTTAGTCTTTTTGGAGCTGTCTCGTCTTGGGCTTACATTTGAAAGTTTACGTTGCAAACCTTTTTTATCAGGAATATTTTCTTTTGAAAAGATAAGGTATCATTTTTGTAAACATGTTTTTTTTAAGAAAGGCACTTTATTTAAAAGCATAAGTAAATAATATACATGTATATACAAATTCATAATAAAATATATACTGTATGTAATACACAGTGCAGTGTACCAACATCTTCGTAAATTGTTTAGTTTTTATAACTAATTGTAAAGGGTATGTACTTTTTTTTAGCATTTGCCATGTTTTGTATCTCGGTCTTAGATAGATTTTTTTGTATAGTATTTATTGAAATGAATCGTATGAAGATGCACTATTGAGAGCATCCCCAATGTGGTCTCTGTTACATGAAAAGGGAATGTGTTCACTCTTTACCAGTGTTTCTCCCATTGATGTAGAACATTGATACACCCCTGGTACGTGGACTGTTACGGTTTCTAACCAGTCCCTCAGATGGTTAGCTAACAACGATTTAATCACTTCTCAATTGCTAGTGTTAGGCCTAGATTCACTAGATCCGTGTTAGCGCACTTTACATTTAAAGGTAATTTCTATTGAGACGACATCTGCAGCGTTTACCTTGATGCGATCTCCACTAACTCGGTAACATTGCCTTTAGTAACTGCGTTGTCTACAAAACGCAGATTGAATCCTATTGAATCCTATTGAATCCCAGCTGTAATCTGAGAGATCATATAAATGGATGAGAAACCCTGCTCTCTAACACCATGTAACCCTCAATCAATCAACTGCTCAGCATTCTTCTCTGTGACTTATAAATGTGTTGTGACAAAAACATAATAAATATAACTTTGCCACAAGTTGCTAATCCCACTGGTGTTTATGTTCAGGTTTACAGGTTGTAATCGACCAAACAACAGTTAGAGACACATCATTAGGGTATAGAAATGAAAGATCATTTGGCATTCATGTTTACTATGAATGAGAGAGAGAAAGTGTGAGTGAGAGAGACTGAAGGAAAGGGTAAACAAGAAAGCGAGAGATGAATGTAGGCGAGAAAGAAAGCAACTTTGAATCCGAGAGAGAGAAAGAAAAAGAGAGAGAAATTGAGCTAAGACAGAGAAAAACTTTAATCAAGCTAAGAGAGAGAGATTTGAATATAGCAGAGAAAGTGAGTGTAGCACACCAGAGTCTTGTAAGCTTATCACAGAATATCTATCTGGCTGTGTAACTGCCATCTGGAGCTGTAATAATCTAATTGCCTCCACATTAGGCATTGCTAGGTTGCCTGCCTCAGGAGGAGGGCTGACGCTACACCAGCCAAGTCAGGTGCTGCCCTGGGCCCTGATCACTCCCCCAAATAATACCCCACCTCACCCCTCCCATCATCCACCCCAGAACCACCCCTCACTCTCTGCTCCCATATCACCCCGGGTTCTTCCTCCATGAGGCACCCCAAAGCCCTCCCTCTCCCTTAATATTGAGGGAGGTACACTCCAACCCACCTGCCTCCTCCCTCCCCTTTAACCTCCTCTCAACCTTAACCTAGGTCAGTGGTTCCCAAACTGTGCCCCCCCCTAACTGTGACCCCACCAGTCCAGCTTTAAACTTCCTCTTGAAAATTGTAATAGTAGAATGCACAAAGTGCAATTTGGAAATTGGGTAGTGCATTTCTAGTGCATCATGTTAGTCATTGCATACCTTAGAGAGCTACACTACCGTTCAAAAGTTAGGGGTCACTTAGAATTGTTCTTGTTTTTGAAAGAAAAGCAAAATTTTTGTCCATTAAAATAACATAAAATTGATCAGAAATACAGTGTAGACATTGTTAATGTTGTAAATGACTATTGTAGCTGGAAACGGCTGATTTTTTATGGAATATCTACATAGGCGTACAGAGGCCCATTATCAGCAACCATCACTCTTGTGTTCCAATGGCACGTTGTGTTAGCTAATCCAAGTTTATCATTTTAAAAGGCTAATTGATCATTAGAAAATACTTTTGCAATTATGTTAGCACAGCTGAAAACAGTGGTCCTGATTAAAGAAGCAATAAAACTGGCCTTCTTTAGACTAGTTTAATATCTGGATTTGTGGGTTCGATTACAGGCTCAAAATGGCCTGTAACTGGCTCTAACCAGAATAGAAAGAGGAGTGGGAGGCCCGGTGCACAACTAAAATGTAGCTTTTTGGCCATCAAGGAAAACGCTATCTCTGGCGCAAACCCAACACCTCTCGTCACCCCGAGAACACCTGTGGGGATGTTTTTCATCGGCAGGGACTGGGAAACTAGTCAGAATTTAAGGAATGATGGATGGTACTAAATACAGGGAAATTCTTGAGGGAAACCTGTTTCAGTCTTCCAGAGATTTGAGACTGGGACAGAGGTTCACCTTCCAGCAGGACAATGACCCTAAGCATACTGCTAAAGCAACACTCGAGTGGTTTAAGGGAAACATTTAAATGTCTTGGAATGGCCTAGTCAAAGCCCAGACCTCAATCCAATTGAGAATCTGTGGTATGACTTAAAGATTGCTGTACACCAGCGGAACCCATCCAACTTGAAGGAGCTGGAGCAGTTTTGCCTTGAAGAACGGGCAAAAATCCCAGTGGCTAGATGTGCCAAGCTTATAGAGACATACCCTAAGAGACTTGCAGCTGTAATTACTGCCAAAGGTGTGGAGGGGTGAATAGTTCTGCACGCTCAAGTTTTCAGTTTTTTTGTCTTTGTTCGTTTCACCATAAAAAACATTTTGCATCTTCAATAAAAGGATGCATTTTAACTGGTATTTGATTTGTTTAGGAAAAGTTTATAGGTATATTTGAATGCGTTCTCTTCACGGTTCAATGGGCGATCGACGTTGGATTTTCTGATCATAACGCGCCAACCAAACTGAGATTTATGGATATAATAAATGACTTTTTCTAACAAAAGAACCATTGGATGTCTTCGTTGGACATGTGGGAAGCCCTCAGCAGAAGTTCTTCGAAAGGTAAGAGATTTATTTTAGCTGTGATATGGGTTTTGTGTGACCCGCGCTGGATATGAATTTATGCTAATGTGGAAAATATGTGGGGTGCTATCCTCAAACAATCAAATGTTGTGCTTTCGCCGTAAAGCCTTTTTGAAATCTGACAACGCTGTGATATTGCCAAGAATCAGAGCTTTTGATGACTATGCAACACTTGTATATTGATGAATGTTTAATAATTCAACTTTTGGATTTTGAATTTGGCGCCTTACATTTCACCGGGTAGTGTCGGGAGTGGCCCGCTAGCTACTCTCTAAGTAGTTAAGGACTGGGAGTTTTTCAGAATGAAAAAGAAACGGAATGGAGCTAAGCACAGGCAAAATCCTAGAGAAAAACCTGGCTCTGTCACACCCTGATCTGTTTCACCTGTCTTTGTGCTTGTCTCCACCCCCCACCAGATGTCTCCCCTCATTATCCCCTGTGTATTTATACCCGTGTTCTCTGTTTGTCTGTTTCCAGTTTGTTTTGTTCATCAAGCCTACCAGTGTTTTCCCCCTTGCTCCTGTCTTTTTCTAATTCCTGTTTTCTAGTTTTCCCAGTTTTGACCTCTGCCTGCCCTTGACCTGTCATTTTGCCTGCCCCCTGTTCTAGTAATAAACTTTTGTTACTTACACACTGTCTGCATCTGGGTCTTCCCTAAAACGTGATAGGTTCAGTCTGTTTTCCACCAGACACTGGGAGATGTATTCACCTTTCAGCAGGACAATAACCTAAAACACAAGAGCAAATCTACACTGGAGTTACTTACCAAGAAGACAGTGAATGTTCCTGAGTGGCCGAGTTACAGTTTTTACTTAAACCTACTTGAAAATCTTTTGCAAGATCTAAAAATGACCGGCTAGCAATGATCAACAACCAATTTGACAAAGAATAATGGGCAAATGTTGCACAATCCAGGCGTGGAAAGCTCTTAGAGACTTACCAAGAAAGACATAGTATTGACTCAGGGGTATACTTATGTAAATTAGTTATTTCTGTATTTATTTTTCAATACATATGCAAAACTTTCTAAAAACATGTTTTCACTTTGTTTTTTCACCTCTTCAATCTACACACAATACCTTATAATGACAAAGCATATTTTTTTTAATGTTTGTAAATGTATATATAAAAAAAGGTGAAATATCAAATTTACATAAGTATTCAGACCCTTTACTCAGTACTTTGTTGAAGCACCTTTGGCAGCGATTACAGCCTAGAGTCTTCTTGGGTATGACGCTAAAAGCTTGACACACCTTTTTTTAGGGAGTTTCTCCCATTCTTCTGTGCAGATCCTCTCAAGGTCTGTCAGGTTGGACATCTATTTTCAGGTCTCTCCAGAGATGTTTGATCGGGTTCAAGTCCGGGTTCTGGCTGGGCCACTCAAGGACATTCAGAGACTTGTCCCAAAGCCACTCCTTCGTTGTCTTGGCTGTGTGCTTTGGGTCATTGTCCTGTTGGAAGGTGAACCTTCGCATCAGTCTGAGGTCCTGAGCACTCTGGAGCAGGTTATCAAGGAGCTCTCTGTACTTTGCTCCAATCATCTTTCCCTCGATCCTGATTAGTCTCCCACTGAAAGAACATCCTCACAGCATGATGCTACCACCACCATGCTTCACCGTTTCCTCCAGATGTGACGCTTGGCATTCAGGCCATAGAGTTAAATCTTGCTTGCATCAGACCAGAGAATCTTGTTTCTCATGGTCTGAGAGTCCTTAAAGTGCCTTTTGATACACTCCAAGCGGGTTGTCATGTGCCTTTCACTGAGAAGTGGCTTCCGTCTGGCCGCTCTACCATAAAGGTCTGATTGGTGGAGTGCTGCAGAGATGGTTGTCCTTCTGGATGGTTCTCCCTACTCCACAACTGATTGCTCAGTTTGGCTGGGCGGCCAGCCCTAGGAAGAGTCTTCCATTGAAGAATGATGGAGGCTGCAGAGTTGTTTTGGTACCCTTCCCCAGATATGTATATGCACACAATCCTGTCGCGGAGATCTAGGGGCAATGTCTTTAACCTCATTGCTTAGTTTTTGCTCTGACATGTCAACTGCACTGTCAACTGTGGGACCTTATATAGACAGATGTGTGCCTTTCCAAATCATGTCCAATCAATTTAATGTATCTCAGTTATACTCCAATCAAGTTGTAGAAACATCTCAAGTATAAGCAATGGAAACAGGAGGCACCTGAGCTCAATTTCGAGTCTCATAGCAAAGGGTCTGAATACTTATGTAAATAAGGTATTTCTGTTTTTTAAATTAGCAAACATTTCTAAAAACCTGTTTTTGCTCTGTCATTATGGGGTATTGCGATGTCATTATGGGGTATTGTGATGTCATTATGGGGTATTGTGATGTCATTATGGGGTATTGTGATGTCATTACGGGGTATTGTGATGTCATTATGGGGTATTGGGATGTCATTATGGGGTATTGTGATGTCATTACGGGGTATTGTGATGTCATTATGGGGTATTGGGATGTCATTATGGGGTATTGGGATGTCATTATGGGGTATTGTGATGTCATTATGGGGTATTGTGATCTCATTATGGGGTATTGTGTGTAGATTGATGAGGATTTTTTTTGTTTCATCCATTTTAGAATAAGGCTGTAACCTAACAAAATATGGAAAAAGGGAAAGGGGTCTGAATAGTTTCCGAATTGCACTGTAACTCAGAGAAAATACATATCACATGTGGTGTTCGACAAGGTTCGATTTTGTGTCCGGTACTGTTCAGTTTATACATGTTACCCCTTGGCAGCTTTATCAGAAAGCACAGCTTACATTTTCACTACCACGCAGACGATACACAACTTTACATTTCTGTGTCACAAATATTAGACTGTATTACTGATTTAAATACTTGGATTGCTCACAACTTCCTCCAGCTAAATCAAGACAAGACTAAGGTACTTATTGTTGGAGCCAAAGCACAGAAAGAGAATCTGGCCGCACATTTTAATTTACAGGCAATAAAGATAAAACATGTGTCATTGTTGATTCTGAACAAAATTTTGAATCACACATAAGGAATGTGACCAAAATAGCTTTTTAACACCTGAGGACCATGACCAAGGTGCGGCCGTTTCTCTCTTAGGCTGATACAGAGACACTCATGTATTACAATCTGGCTTGACTACTGTAATGCTCTTCTGTCTGGTCTACCCAAGAAAGCCATTGGTCAACTGCAAAACATACAGAATGCTGCAGCACGGATACTGACTAAGACCAGACGGAGAGCACACATTACATCGGTTTTAAGGTCTCTGCACTGGCTGCCTGTGAGTGTTAGAATTCATTTTCTATTGGTTTTTAAATCAATCCACGATTGTGCACCCAAATACATTTCAGACATGCTTTATAGTTTTGTACCCAGTAGGTCCCTCAGGTCTTCTGGCACTGGCCTGTTAACTATCCCAAAGCCTAGGAACAAGAGGCATGGAGAGGCAGCCTTTAGTTACTATGCCCTCAGCCTCTGGAATAGCCTGCCAGAGAACCTGAGGGGGACCAAGAGGCATGGAGAGGCAGCCTTTAGTTACTATGCCCCCAGCCTCTGGAATAGCCTGCCAGAGAACCTGAGGAGGACCAAGAGGCATGGAGAGGCAGCCTTTAGTTACTATGCCCCCAGCCTCTGGAATAGCCTGCCAGAGAACCTGAGGAGGACCAAGAGGCATGGAGAGGCAGCCTTTAGTTACTATGCCCTCAGCCTCTGGAACAGCCTGCCAGAGAACCTGAGTTGGGACGAATCTGTGGACATATGTTAAAACACACCTTTTTAGCTTTGCCTTTCCTCAGGGTGCTTTTTAGTTAATAATTTTTTGTTCTTTCCTTTGTTTTTTTAATGTTTGTTGTGTAGTAAATATTTCAGCTTTTATTTTAATCGTTTTTTAATGTTTTTTTTCTGTGTAGAACATTGTGTTGCATTCCATGTCTGAAATGTGCTGCGTAAATAAAGCTTGATTTGTGTGTGTGTGTGTCTCCTCACTGTCCTTGTTGTTCCATAAGGTGCAGTTTTTTTTTATCTGATTTGATTTCTTACATGAGTTACTAGATGTGGAATAGAGTTCCACGTAGTCATGGCTCTGTGTAGGACTGTGCGTTTTCCAGAGTCCACTCTGGTCTTGGGGACTGTGAACCGACTGACCTCTGGTGACAGGTCTTGTGGGCTATGCATGGGAGTCTAAGCTGTGGCTAGTCGTTTAAACAGACAGCTCGGTGCTTTCAACAAGTCGATACCTCTCACAAAGACAAGTAGTGATGCAGTTCATATCGTCTCTACTTTGATCCAGGAGAGATTGACATGCATGCCATTGAAGTTAGCTCTCTGTGTACATTGAAGGGCCAGCCATGCTGCTCTGTCCCTCTTTGTGGTACTTGACCATATGACTGGGCAGTAGTCCAGGTGCGACCAAGCTAGGGCCTCTAGTTGACTTGTTCTCCCCATCTTAGCTACGGTTGCATTAATATGTTTGACCGTGACAGTTTAAAATTCAGGGTTTCACCAAGCAGTTTAGTCTCCTCAACTTTCTCAATTTCCACATTATTCATTACAAGATTTAGTTGAGGTTTAGTGAATGATTTGTCCCAAAAACAATGGTTTTAGTTTTTCAAATATCTAGGACTATTTTATTACTTGCCACCCATTCTAAAACGGACTGCATCTCTTTGTTAAGCTGTTAATACAGGAGAGTGTGATCCAAGGCAGAGCTGGAGGAGAGTGGCTCCAGACGGGCTCTCCTGGAACAGTCAGAAAAGAGCTGAGAGGAAGAGAGGAGAGTAGGGAGAGGAGATCAAAGAACCTGAGTCTCAAACACACCGGACAGACAGGGTTCTCTTCCTGGGGATGTAGAACCATTCCACCCTCTCTTACAGACCCGGGCCTTGCTGCATCGTCCGGTCTTATCAGTGGACCTGACAGTCTTACAGCTGTTCTCCAGCCTCCCTTTTGTTAGCCACCTGATTTAGATGACTTTGTACCTCTTCCTTTGGAAAAATTAAATAGGATTTCATTCTTATCATCATTGTCATAACCATCATATAACAACAATATCATTGATCCATTATATCATGAAGAAACATACATTTTTCATAGTGGTCAATATAGTGAGACCCAGAGTTGACTTTACATTTACAGTTATCCATTAATACTGGAGTACAGTGCTACATGAATATGAATACAGTATCTACAGCAACACAGTCTCTCTATGTCTAGCCGGCAGCTCCGCTCTGGGCTTCTCATTGGGTTTCTATCCGGCGATTCTCGTTAACACAGGTCTCTCACATTAGACTGCTTAGCTGGGTGTCAAGTATTCTCCCCATTAGCACGCCTATGTTTGCTTCCGAGAACTGATATAATTTATTCCCAGCCAGGCCAAACATTTTACAGCGAGGTGCTAACGCTAGCTCGCTGAAGCTGTAGGCAGGGCACGCAACCAACACCAACGCTCAGACCGGCCGAACAGATCTCTGTCTGTCTCTCCTGTATGGGCCATGACAGACATTAGGGTTTTGAACAAACAAATGGTGAGTGTATCAGATATTCAGACCGGGCGGTTATTGGAAAGGTTTAGTGACGCTCGGAAAGCAAGCAGAGAGTCTCACTGCTGAATGGTGGGCTATGTCAAGCCAGCCAAACACCCACAGCTGAATAAAAGGTTTTTTAATTGATACTATTATAACAACTCTGAGGAGCAGTGCTTGGCGAGTCTACAGGCTTCGTTTATGGGCTGGGAGACAGATTGAAGACCAGCTGAAGGCATTGCACTCGGCGCCGTTCACTACAATACAGATAATAATCGATACGTCTCCTCAGTCTCAGGAATATGACCTCTTCACTAATTTATGACTAATTTGTCCCCTAAAGGAGGGGTTAGGGGAGGTGGAGATGGTGAGATGAGTGTCTGATGAATATCTGAATGGATGGAGACCATCTGGTTGGAGAGCTCACAGCGTTGACCCTGACGACCCTAATGGTGTAGGAGCAGGAGGAGGTAGTGCTGTATTATTATGTTATGAATTATTATATTATTTATTCATAAGTGACTCAGAGACCGTAATGGGCTCAGGGAGCTCAGCCAAACACATGTTGACCACATTTCACCACTACTCATTCTCTCTCTCTCTCTCTCTCTCTCTCTGTCTCTCTCTCTCTCTCTCTCTCTGTCTCTCTCTCACTATCTCTCTCTCTCTGTCTCTCTCTCTCTCTCTCTCTCTCACTATCTCTCTCTCTCTCTCTCTCTCTCTCAGAAAACATGAGAAATGTCGGACAGATGTGAGAGTGGCCCTGCGAGAGAGGGGGATAAAGGATATCAGCTGGTGGTAAGGGGGGGGGGGTGCTCTGGGTAAGGAATACATGATTGTATCACCAGTGTGAGTATTGGGAGTGTGTGTGCGTGCGTGTGTGTGTGGGTTTGCATGCATGTGTGTATGTGTGACCGTTCCTTGCATTGAGTCTGGGGGACATGCTCTGGTCTTAGATCCAGGCCAGGCTATAAGCTCTGGTTTTCCTGTGGGGAAGAGTGTGTTAAGCCTGGGCTTTAGTTTCATGGTGCTTTCCAACTATGGAGCTGTGATGAAGTAAGTCTTACAGTGACTTAAGAGAATCAGCCAAGTATACACAACCTAGCCCTCTGTTCTCCCCCTCAAAACTATCCTTCTACCTCCAACAACTCATTACCTATTTGTGTTGAATAGCCTTGCCTGAGACTCATGTGAACTCCCAAAGTGTCACACCCTGATCTGTTTCACCTGTCCTTGTGTTTGTCTCCATCCCTTCCAGGTGCTGCCCATCTTCCCCATTATCCCCTGGGTATTTAAACCTGTGTTTTCTGTCTGTCTGTGTCAGTTCGTCTTGCATGTTCCAAGTCAACCCCCGTGTTTTTTCCGTGCTCCTGCCTTTTCTATTCTCTTTTGCTAGTCCTCCCGGTTTTGACCCTTGCCTGTTTTCTGGACTCTGTACCCGCCTGCCTGACCATTCTGCCTGCCCTGACCTCATGCCTGCCTGCCACACTGTACCCCCTGGACTCTGAACTGGTTTTGACCTTTTGCCTGTTCACGACCATTCTCTTGTCTACCCCTTTTGGATTCTTAATAAATACCAAAGACTCAAACCATCTGCCCCCCGTGTCTGCATCTGGGTCTCGCCTTGTGCCCTTATACAAAGTTGATGTCTAGGCTTTACCTCAGTGGGTTAACATGGTCTTGAGTTGAGTGGTTGATTTGATCAAGCTAAGAGTGACTTAGAAATTAGATGTCTTTCCATGTCCTGAGCAGTCGGGAATGCCTTCAAAACCGGACACTAGGGGCAACAGTGAGCGCTATTACGTCAAGTAAGGTTGGGTTTTGTAAGGGCTTTGCGGACGGGGGTGGGTCGGATGGGCGTAATCCCATGACTCTGGACTCTATTTTTTTTTATTAAAACATATCCCTGACCTTAACCCTTCAGAATGAGTCCCCATGAGTATCTTCTGGTATTTGTTTCATTAGTCCTTTCTTGATATAGTCCCAAAATGTTTTGCATGTGAGCAATCAAGTTTTCAAGATATATTTTGAAAGTTATATATCTTAACTTGATTGGGACTCTATCAACATCGGACTAATTAAACAAATACCAAAAGAGAGTTTTTGGGTGGAGTTTTCCTTTAATGTTTTAACCCTATCCAAAACCTCCAAATGTGATGTTTGGAGAAACAGAAAGATACTGAGCAGGAGGAGTAAACCCAGGCTGTCAAAAACATTTGGATAAATGTGGATAAATGTCTAATTCTGCAGTGAAACTGTGGATCTGATACCTGTTCACTCACACTTACTGTAAACAACCCTTCTTCTGCCTTTCCCAAACCACCCTCCCTCCTCCTCCTCTTCTTTGGGCACATGTATTGACAGGCAAGAGGAGCCCATGTGCTCATGAAAGCTGCTCTGTGCACATTTTCCCTGACATTTGGCAAGCTACTGTAGGCCCTGGGACACACACGCGCACGCTCTAGGCAGTGAGCTAGCCACTAGTGGGTCAGCCTCTGTTTACTTGTCTCACACCAACAGGAATCACAGATTTTCTCTGGCTCCCGTCTGAGAAAGGGGAACAGCACATCCCTCAGTCCGCCAGTGGCCCCGTGCCGCCCCTCCAAGCCTCAGGCCTGCGCCCCCTGACCGTCCTGGGACAAACAGGGCAGTGTGTGTCCACGGTCGTGCACGGACCGAGAGCAGAGGGAGGGAGAGAAAACCCTTCATCAATGGCTCGCTCTGTGTCCAAACTATAACACAGTGTGGAGGGGAATGGCTGGAGGAGCGTATTGTTCAAATCTGAAGGAAAGCTGTTTGCTTATTGGAGTTGGTTTAGATAAATCGTATAGACTTTGGGGAGAATAGCAGTGATAGATTTTGTGGTTATATTTTGGAGAAGGGGCCAGGTAACCTTGTGGACTACTGATAGGTCCTTTACTAACAACAAGCAAACAATCTCATAGTAGCAGTTTGCTGGCCACAGGTGAATACGGCATGGTTCTGTAATCATAAGTCAATGAATAGTATGTGTGTGTGTGTGTGTCTGTCTGTGTCTGTGTGTGTGTTTGAGCACTCATGTGTATGTGTGATTGTGCGTGCTACATCCATGAGTGCGTGTGTGTGTGTGCGTGTATGTGTGTGTATGCACTCATTCACACTAAAGTGGCGCATAACGCATGCATTGGGGCGAGTGTGTGTACATGTGTGTGCGTAAGTGTGTGTGCTTGTGAATGCATGTCTGTATGCATGCTACATTCATGCGTTCATGAGTGTGTGTGTGTGTCTGTGTGTGTATGTATGTGTGTGTGTGTGTCTGCACTCATTCACAATAAAGTGGTTTATAATACAGTGTGTCCCCGTGATGAACCTTAGGCCCTGGGTGACGACCCTAGCTCAGCCTCAGCCCTATGTAACCCCAGCTGTGGGCCATTTAGACATGGTCGGTGGGGAATTGTGTTAATGTGTTAATCGTTGGTTCCCATATCCACAGGCATAAAAAACTGCTTAGAGAGCGAGAGAGAGAGAGAGAGAGAGAGAGAGAGAGAGAGAGAGAGAGAATGGATAGTGATGTCACCCCACAAGCGTTTCTCCTCCATTCCAGCATAATAGGGTCTGCTCTGCCATGATGTTTTCATTTCCGACTGATTATTTTGTGCAGCGGGTTTGCGTCACTGCTCCTCCCCTACACTAGGTAGAGACGAGGAAGCAGAGAGACCTGTGAGCCGATGACCCCTGACAGAGACTTCAGGTGTGTCTAACGAGCTACATGTGCATGGATACCTTAGTGCAGCGTTTCCCAAAATCGGTCCTGGGGACCCCGAAGGTTTGCAGATTTAGATTTCTGACCTAGCACTAAACACCATCAAGCTTCGATTATTTGAATCAGCTGTGTAGTGCCGTGGCAACAAACAAACAAACAAACAAACAAACAAACAAACAAGCACCATAATCATAATCAAATTCTCATAGTGACTCATTCATCGTTTGACATAATAGTGTGTTCAACTAAATTAATGTATCAATGGCACAGTGTAGGTATAAAAGAGGTTCAGCTGAACTACGAATGCACCGAAGCACCAGCATTTAGCGTGCTTCCTGTCAGATGTCACCACTGAAGTATCCTCAAGGTCGTATAAAGAAGGCATAAAGGAACACTTGGTTTCTTGGAGTGGACACCAGCTCTGAGGCTCTGCTACTCGGGAACTGACTCTGTATAACACACACAGAAGCAAGCACAGAAGCAAGCACAGAAGCACGCACAGAAGCACGCACAGAAGCACGCACAGAAGCACGCACAGAAGCACGCACAAACACTGGATTAATTCACCGGAGAAAACAATGAGTGTGGCCCTGTTGACGGCTTCAAGGGCTTCATGCTCCCTGTAAACAGCTAAGTGTTTGTGTGTGTGTGTGTGTGTGTGTGTGTGTGTGTGTGCGTGCGTGCGTGCGTGCGTGTGTGTTGTCATATTGCATAATTGATATATTCATCTTCAAGAAATCACTTAATTGTACAAAAAGACATAGCTGGAATGTTCTCGCCAGCCAAACCTCTCTCCGTCTCTACCCAATATTTACTCCCCCCAGCATTGTGTCTCTTGAGTGTGAATGGAAATCACGAAATCTCCCAACAGTCTTCTATAAGTGGCTAGTGGCCCTACATTGCTCAGGCAGGGTCACTCCATTGTCTTGGTGGGAGATTTCACCGCTCGCAAAACCTGCTTTCTCAAGAGCTTATCACTGACCCCTCACATTCCTCTCTCTGTCTCAGAATTGACCTGGAGTGGACATACCATACGACCCCTATTCACAATGGGCCTCACATAGCTCACCTGGCCCGGATGATAATAGCAGCCCACACTGGCCCCTCACATCTCCCATTGTTGAGAGAGGCCTTGGCTGCCTGTCCAAATGTTTACCAACCGGCCCCTCTCTAAACTAACGAAACTAAATGCCTGTATGAGTGCCGCTGTGCGCGCACACACACACACACACACACACACACACACACACACACACATGCACACACACGCACGCACACACACGCACCAATGCTGTTTATCCTAATTATGGTCGTTTTGCGTTCTCGTGTTTGTCCTGCTTTTACAGGGGTCGGAGGTCAGGACCGGTCCTATGTTCCTGGAAGATGGAAGAAGTAAAGGAGAGATTTATTGGAGAAGAAAATGAACGAGAAGAAGGAGGGGAGATGGGGAAGGTGGTTGTTCCAGCCTGAATGAAAGACAAACTTTGTTCATCCCAGGGAGGTAGGGTCCATTGAGGTTCTGTGAGGCCTAGCGTCGCGTCGTCAAGAAGATACAATGGGAGCAAAGCCTTTTGTCTTGTTAGTAGCCAGTAGTAAAAGAGCTTCACTAAAAGCCGGTGACGCCTGGAGAACAAGCTAATATACAGTCCACTCATAAAGCTCTCAGGCCCTTTATGTCTTACTTTATGTGTCTTACGTAACAACAAGTAAACACACACACACACCAAAATAAACACCTCCAGTTCACCAGTACTGCTGACTGACTGCAAATATACACTGAGTATACCAAACATTAGGAACACCTTCACACAGCAAATATACACTGAGTATACCAAACATTAGGAACACCTTCACACAGCAAATATACACTGAGTATACCAAACATTAGGAACACCTTCCTAATATTGAGTTGTAACCACTTAATGATCATAACCTGTCTCCTCCGATTCGTCTACACTGATTGAAGTGGATTTAACAAGTGCTGTCAATAAGGGATCATAGCTTTCACCTGGATTCACCTGGTCAGTCTATGTCATGGAAAGAGCAGGTGTTCTTAATGTTTTATATACTCAGTGTACATTGTTGGCCTCTGGGTGGGGTGCGGTGGAGTGGTGTGGATAGGGAGAAAACTTCTACTACCAGATGTCAATTTGCACTCTACTTTTCCACATCCTGCTGAGAGGTTTGCCGTTGGATAAAAAAAAGATCATGAAAGTGAAAGATGTTTTTCCACTTAGGTTTGTTTGTCTTTACCTCTCTGGTTAAATGTGTCCTGGGCTGTTTGCACCATGGGTTCAGTAGGGACCTTCCCAGGTTAGCTGGTTGTTTGATTTGAGAAACTGTATATGGTGTTGGAATGATGTGGGCTTACTTCCTACACATGGTCAGAGATGTCCACTATGGGAAATAATCCCCCTTCAGGATTGTACTTTTCTCTTTCTTATTTTAATTGTTTTATATTTAATTTCATTCTACCCTTTATTCAGGCAGTTGGAATGGTTTTCTAGTCAAGGCCTATCCTATTTAACTATTGCTGTACATATAATATTCTTCAGATATACTACATTTTCTATCCATATACTGTCCATATTATTAACACATCCCATCACATATACACATATATATACTGAACAAAAATATAAACGCAACATGCAAACATGTCAACGGTTCTACTGAGTTACAGTTCATTAAAGGAAATCAGTCAATTTAAAATCAATTCATTAGGCCCTAATCTATGGATTTCACATGACTGGGCAGAGGCATAGCCATGGGTGGGCCTGGGTAGGCATAGGCCCACCCACTGGGGAGCCAGGCCCAGCCAATCAGAATGAGTTTTTCCCCCACAAAAGGGCATTATTACAAACATAAATACTCCTGTGTCATCCTGTGTCCAGGTGGCTGGTCTCTGAAGATCCCACAGGTGAAGAAGCCGGATGTGGAGGTCCTGGGATGGTGTGGTTACACGTGTTCTGTGGCATTGTGTTGTGTGATAAAACTGCACATTTTAGAATGGCCTTTTATTGTCCCCAGCACAAAGTGCACCTGTGTAATGATCACTCTGTTTAATACGTTTCTTGATATGCCACACATGTCAGGTGGATGGATTATATTGTCAAAGAAGAAATGTTCACTAAGAGGGATGTAAACAATTTTTTTTGTGGGTATGGACAATTTCTGGGATCTTATTTCAGTTCATGAAACACGGGACAATTTACATGTTGCGTTTATATATTTCTTAATTCAATCATTTTACTTTTTAGATGTGTGTATTATTTATTGTGCATTGTTAGATACTGTATTACTGTTGGAGCCAGGAACACCAGCATTTCACTATACCCGCAATAACATCTGCTAAATATGTGTATGCGACCAATCAAATGTGATTGGACTTGGAAACAGAGAGGGAGACAAACAAGTGGAAATACAGTAGGAAGGGTGGACACAGGGATTGAACCCCGGTCTTTGGTGGGGAGTGGGGCTATATGGGCCCGATTCAGACTTAGGAAATGTACACCTTTCTTACTCACGCCGTTCCTACACACTTCTCAGTAGTTGGTATTCAGACGTACCTTATGCAAGTGCGTAACGGGATTTGCAGGCATGGTTCCCTTGCTCGCGTTGAATAAATATAATATAAACGCTGAAAACCCTCCCACTTGCTGGCCAACAGATTTTCTCGTGGAGTTTTCATTCAATAGGGGTTTCAGTAAGTATCTTGCAAGTATTGCAAGTGTATTGCATGTTTTAAATATTAAATAAAAAACTAAAAAACTAATAGGGGTTTCCGTACATTTATCTAAAGCCATCCCTTTAAATTTGATGTACCTTTAATTAGAATTTCCTCGACAGACTCACTAGAGTATATGGAGAGAAGGGTTTAGAATATTATGGATCAATGAAAGAAAGCCATTTAGGCCTAAATACACGCATATATGTTTCCTTTTCAGCAACCAATTGGTATAATAGTTAGGTTTAGGAAAGTATTTATGAATAATAACAAAAAATGGCTTGGAGAGCCTTCCCACTGGGCACAGACGTCATTTGAATATCTTTTGTTGATTTACATTTGGTTGAGATGTCAACTAATTTAAATCTAATGTGAAATCTACAGAAATTGTCATTATGTCATTCGATTTAGGTTAAAAGTTGGGTGAAATAAATACAAAATTCCCTTAAATTGTTAATTGGATTCATCCCACCATTCTTGATTTCTTGCATTATTATTATTTATTTTTTATACATTTTAATGGTTTGACATTTGACTGCATTGCTAGGAGCTAGTAACATAAGCATTTCGCTATAACACCTGGTAAAATGTGTACGCGACCAATAAACATTGATTTGACTTAAATTCAAGGTCCAAATACGCGTAGAGAGAAAAGTGCATAAAAAGCGAGTTAAATTCCATTTATGAATGCTTAACTCGGGTCGGAATTCCCCCCATGTGACTGGCACAGTATTGTACTTTTCAACCAAACGATCACACTGAAGGGTTTAGATTAGAACAGATTATATTCTGGGTTAAGTGATATTATTGTGTGTGTGTGTGTGTATGTGTGTGTGTATATCTATGTGCGTGCACATGTGTGGAGGGGTCTGGTTGGAGCCAGTCTCAGACCACATTCGCTGACCCATGTGTGTCTGTGCCTCCTCTACCCAACCACAACCACCCCCTATCCCCTCCTATTAATAGATGGGACGCGACAACATGGAGACAACTCTGAATGGAAAGATGTGAGAGAAATGTGCTGTGAGAGGCATGCGTAAGTTAATATGGTGTCAGAAACACCAAAGCAGCATGTACTAGAGTTAGCATTAGCAAGACAGCGACCATCAGAGGAGATGTTTGAAGTCCAAAATAATCTGATGACCAGACTAAACTAGCAGAGGAGATGGTTGAAGCCCAAAATAACCTGATGACCAGACTAAACTAGCAGAGGAGATGGTTGAAGCCCAAAATAACCTGATGACCAGACTAAACTAGCAGAGGAGATGGTTGAAGCCCAAAATAATCTGATGACCAGACTAAACTAGCAGAGGAGATGGTTGAAGCCCAAAATAATCTGATGACCAGACTAAACTAGCAGAGGAGATGGTTGAAGCCCAAAATAATCTGAAGACCAGACTAAACTAGCAGAGGAGATGGTTGAAGCCCAAAATAATCTGATGACCAGACTAAACTAGCAGAGGAGATGGTTGAAGCCCAAAATAATCTGATGACCAGACTAAACTAGCAGAGGAGATGGAATAGAGTTGTTGGTGCTTAGTATTCACCTGCTATAGTGCACCTATAATTATTATTCTAGATTCTCCATTATTACGCTATTTCATTCCTAACAGGAGAGGGTGCCTCCAACACATCAAGCAGGAGGGAGAGAAGAGGGAAGAGGGAGAATTGGTTTATTTGGATTCCAATGAGCTTTTGCCGAAGCAGCGGATATTCTTCCTGGACCTAGACTTGGCACTCTGGTACCGCTTGCCGTGCGGTAGCAGAGAGAACAGTCTATGACTAGTGTGGCTGAGGTTTTTGGAATAGAGGTCCTGGATGGCAGGAAGCTTGGCCCCAGTGATGTACTGGGCCGTGTGCACTACCCTCTGTAGCGCCTTGCGGTCGGAGGCCGAGCAGTTACCATATCAGGCAGTGATGCAACCAGTCAGGTGGGAAAGGGCAGTGTGGAGTGCAATAGAGATTGCATCATCTGTGGATCTGTTGGGGCGGAATGCAAATTGGAGTGGGTCTAGGGTTTCTGGGATAATGGTGTTGATGTGAGCCATGACCAGCCTTTCAAAGTACCTCATGGAAACAGATGTGAGTGCTGCAGGTCGCTAGTCATTTAGGCAGGTTACCTTAGTGTTCTTGGGCACAGGGACTATGGTGGTCTGCTTGAAACATGTTGATGTTGGTATTACAGACTCAGTCAGGGAGAGGTTGAAAATGTTAGTGAAGACACTTGCCAGTTGGTCAGTGCATGCTCGGAGTACACATCCTGGTAATCCATCTGGTCTTGCGGCCTTGTGAATGTTGACCTGTTTAAAGGTCTACTCACATCAGCTACGGAGAGCGTGATCACACAGTCGTTGAGAACGGCTGATGCTCTCATGCATGTTTCAGTGCTACTTGCCTCAAAGCGAGCATAGAAGTAATTTAGCTTGTCTGGTAGGCTCATGTCAATGGGCAGCTCGCGGCTGTGCTTCCCTTTGTAGTCTGTGATAGTTTGCAAGCCCTGCCACATCCGACGAGCGTTGGAGCCAGTGTAGTAAGATTCAATCTTAGTCCTGTATTGTACGATTCAATCTTAGATGCTTTGCCTGTTTGATGGTTCGTCAGAGGGCATAGCGGGATTTATAATAAGCTTCCGGGTTAGAGTCCCGCTCCTTGAAAGCGGCAGCTCTACCCTTTAGCTCAGTGCGAATGTTGCCTGTAATCCATGGCTTCTGGTTGGGGTATGTACGTACAGTCATTGTGGGGACGACGTCCTCGATGCACTTATTGATAAAGCCAGTGACTGATGTGGTGTACTCCTCAATGCCATCGGAGGAATCCCGGAACATATTCCAGTCTGTGCTGCAAAACAGTCCTGTAGCTTAGCATCTGCTTCATCTGACCACTTTTTTATTGACCGAGTCACTGGTGCTTCCTGATTTAATTTTTGCTTGTAAGCAGGAATCAGGAGGATAGAATTATGGTCAGATTTACCAAATGGAGGGCGAGGGAGAGCTTTGGACGTGTCTCAGTGTGTGATGTAAAGGTGGTCTAGAATTTTTTCCCCTCTGGTTGCACATTTAACATGCTGGTAGAAATGAGGAAAAACTGATTTAAATTTCCCTGCATTAAAGTCCCTGGCCACTAGGAGAACTGCCTCTACAGCTCGTTGAGTGCGGTCTTAGTGCCAACATCGGTTTGCGGTGGTAAATAGACAGGTACGAAGAATATAGATGAAAACTTTCTTGGTAAATAGTGTGGTCTACAGCTTATCATGAGATACTCTACCTCAGGCGAGCAAAACCTTGAGACTTCCTTAGATATCGTGCACCAGATTTTGTTTACATATATACATACACCGTCACCCATTGTCTTACCAGAGGCTGCTGTTCTATCCTGCTGAAAAAGTGCAGGACAAGGGTGGGAGTAGGAGAGAGGAGGGGGAAGAGGAGCAAGGGAGGGAGGATGAAGATGAGGGAGGGAACCCCCATCTCTTATTATTCCAAGAATGAGAAAAGCAGAGAGGGGGATGGAGGAAAGGAGAGGTGGGAACATATCAAAGCGGTGGAGGAAATGGGATTTGTTCAGGTAAATGCTCACTCTACTTAAAACTTGCTAGAGAGAGAGAGTTAGTGAGTGATAGACAGAGAGAGAGTTAGTGTGTGATAGACAGAGAGAGAGACAGAGAGAGAGAGAGAGACTCGTTAGCCATGCTTAATCAGGCCTATTAGGGTTCTCCCTGGGCCCTGACTGATATCAGGAGACAGGAGTGAAATGGGTTCAGGTTCCAAGGTTTCGCTGACATGGCCTTTCAGGGGCCCAGAACCCATGGCAGGAGAACAGAGGAACCCACTACTGCAAACCACAAGCCGTATACCCAGATGGTATGCTGTGTTCTCTCTCTCTCTCTGTGTGTGTGTGTGTGTGTGTGTGTGTGTGTGTGTGTGTGTGTGTGTGTGTGTGTGTGTGTGTGTGTGTGTGTGTGTGTGTGTGTGTGTGTGTGTGTGTGTAAAATTGACAATGCATTATCTTTAGTGGGGGAGGGAGCCTAGCGGGAGCCTAGCGGTTAAAAGCGTTGGGCCAATAACAGAAAGGTCGCTGGTTCGAATCTTGGAGCCGGTAATGTGGACAAATCTGACGTTCTGCCCTTGAGCAAGGCAGTTAACCCCCAACAACATCTGCTCCCCGGGTGCCGAAATTAAGGAGGCCCCCCGCAACTCTCTGATTCAGAGGGGTTGGGTTAAATGCGGAAGACACATTTCAGTTGAATGCATTCAGTTGTACAACTGACTAGGTATCCCCCCCTTTCCCTTTTGACATTTTCTTCGTTTTTTTAAGGGATCAAAGCTTGTAAGAAAGAATTTGGTATTCCTATGCATATCCAAAAGAACAATGTGTTCCATATCTCTTTCACCCACATGGCTCAGTCTTTGGTTGGACTGAACCTCTCAGCAACAGTGGCAGAAAATAACCTTTCTGCCATTACCAGACATGACTGTGACCATGTGAGCTAATGCAGTGCCATCTGTGAAGTAGACTACATTAAACATTAATAACATCCTTATCAAACATTAATTAAATCTTTGATGTCTTATTTACATGAATAATATATTCATGAAGCTCTTTAATTACACATGCTTCAGAGGGCATGGTCCTCCTGCTGTTACCTGAGCTGAATAGGGGAGACTCCAGCCCCGTCTAATCATAGGACAGGAGGATGTCACTAATAATGTTTTTTTTTTTTTACTGAGTAAAAAGGTGCTGACCTAATTGAAGGCAGAAATGACTGTCTTGCACTATGAACTGATGTTAAACTACACTATAATATCAAGAAAATGATATACCTTGAATTCTAATTTATTATGCACAGAACGGAAGAATGAAACGTTGATGGCAATGGAAGAAATTGCCATCAACGTGAACTCAGCAGAAAATGGGCCTATTGCCATCTGGTGGTATGATTTGGAACTGGAAATTTACCCACATTACACTCCCGGACCAAAGGTGGCAGTATACAATCACAGTTGGTTACCAAACGCAACCAATGAAGACAGAAAGCATTTGTTCGGTCTTGGATCATCAAGTGCCTATTTTTAACGTTTTCGTATATATCAAAAACATGTACTTAGCACATACATAATGAGCTTCATCCAGTTGACAACACAACATAATGCAATTTTCAGGGGTTCATAGCAAAGCTGTGAAACCTTTTGTTATTCTTAGATTTTATTTTCCTTGACATGATCAAATAACTCTAGCATAGATTCATAACTTTTTTTCAACAAATTTGGCACACAGAAACTAGAGGCAAAGATTGTCTATTATATTGACAAGATATTCAAGTGACCGCTCTAACAATGGAAATACATGCCCTCGAAGATGGAAGGTAAACGGGAGGAGGTGAGATCAGGTGGGACCATTCTAGCGGATGAGAGGGCAAATATGCGTGTGAACAACATAGAAATAGATAGAGGATTCTGTGCCACTTCACTCTTTTCTTCCACTCTTCTCAAAGCCTCCGGATAGGAGACATTCTGGACAGCCCTTATTCTTGCCATTCTTCACCCTAACAGGACACTTCATAAGTTCGGGTGCATGTTCACCACCACAAAGTATTTGATACACTGCCGATTTTGCAGGTTTTCCTACTTACAAAGCATGTAGAGGTCTGTCATTTTTATCATAGGTACACTTCAACTGTGAGAGACGGAATCTAAAACAAAAATCCTGAAAATCACATTGTATGATTTTTAAGTAATTAAATTTGCATTTTATTGCATGACATAAGTATTTGATACATCAGAAAAGCAGAACTTAATATTTGGTACAGAAACCTTTGTTTGTTGAGATCATACGTTTCCTGTAGTTCTTGACCAGGTTTGCACACACTGCAGCAGGTATTTTGGCCCACTCCTCCATACAGACCTTCTCCAGATCCTTCAGGTTTCGGGGCTGTCGCTGGGCAATACGGACTTTCAGCTCCCTCCAAAGATTTTCTATTGGGTTCAGGTCTGGAGACTGGCTAGGCCACCACTGGACGGAGTGGGCTTCCTCACTCCATTTACCATGCGGGTCTGTCATTGTGCACCAATCACTTGATCCAATTCTTCATATACAGTTGAAGTCAGAAGTTTAAAAACACTTAGTTTTTAAAAAATTTATTTCACCTTTATTTAACCAGGTAGGCAAGTTGAGAACAAGCTGAGAACAAGGTTGGAGTCATTTTTCAACCACTCCACAAGATTCTTGTTAACAAACTATAGTTTTGGCAAGTCGGTTAGGACATCTACTTTGTGCATGACACAAGTAATTTTTCCAACAATTGTTTACAGACAGATTATTTCAGTTATAATTCACTGTATCACAATTCCAGTGGGTCAGAAGTTTACATACACTAAGTTGACTGTGCCTTTAAACATCTTGGAAAATTCCAGAAAATGATGTCATGGCTTCAGAAGCTTCTGATAGGCTAATTGACATCATACCTGTGGATGTATTTCAAGGCCTACCTTCAAACTCAGTGCCTCTTTGCTTGACATCATGGGAAAATCTAAAGAAATCAGCCAAGACCTCAGAACATTTTTTTTAGACCTCCACAAGTCTGGTTCATCCTTGGGAGCAATTTCCAAACGCCTGAAGGTACCACGTTCATCTGTACAAACAATAGTATGCAAGTATAAACACCATGGGACCACGCAGCCATCATACCGCTCAGGAAGGAGACGCGTACCTTCTCATACAGATGAACGTACTTTGGTGCAAAAAGTGCAAATCAATCCCAGAACAAGAGCAAAAGACCTTGTGAAGATGCTGGAGGAAACAGGTACAAAAGTATCTGTATCCACAGTAAAACGAGTCCTATATCGACATAACCTGAAAGGCAGCTCAGCAAGGAAGAAGACACTGCTCCAAAACCGCCATAAAAAAGCCAGACTACGGTTTGCAACTGCACATGGGGACAAAGATTGTACTTTTTGGAGAAATGTCCTCTGGTCTGATGAAACAAAAATAGAACTGTTTGGCCATAATAACCATCGTTATGTTTGGAGGAAAAAGGTGGAGGCTTGCAAGCTGAAGAACACCATCCCAACCGTGAAGCACGGGGGTGACAGCATCATGTTGTGGGGGTGCATTGCTATAGGAGGGACTGGTGCACTTCACAAAATAGATGGCATCATGAGGAGAGAAAATGATGTGGATATATTGAAGCAACATCTCAAGACATCAGTCAGGAAGTTTAAGCTTGGTCGCAAATGGGTCTTCCAAATGGACAATGACCCCAAGCAAACTTCCAAATTTGTGGCAAAATGGCTTAAGGACAACAAAGTCAAAGTATTGGAATGGCCATTACAAAGCCCCGACCTCAATTCCATAGAACATTTGTGGGCAGAACTGAAAAAGTTTGTGTGAGCAAAGAGGCCTACAAACCTGACTCAGTTACACCAGCTCTGTCAGGAAAATGGGCCAAATTTCACCCAACTTATTGTGGGAAGCTTGTGGAAGGCTACCCGAAATGTTTGACCCATGTTAAACAATTTAAAGTCAATGCTACCAAATACTAATTGAGTGTATGTAAACTTCTGACCCACTGGGAAAGTGATGAAAGAAATAAAAGCTGAAATAAATAATTCTCTCTACTATTATTCTAACATTTCACATTCTTAAAATAAAGTGGTGATCCTAACTGACCTAAGACAGGGAATTTTTATTAAAAAATACACTGAAAACATTCAAAATACAGAATCTATACAGCTAAAATATACAATGTGATTTAAAAACAAGTTGACATTTAGAATTTTAAGTATGCTTTCTCAGTTTACCTAATTTTGCTAACCATTACTTTAGACAAAATCAAGACATCAACATTATTTTGTTCAATATTCTTTTCATTTTGTATGAAAAATCTTAAATACCACAAATGTTTTGCAAAATAACAATTATGCCACGTTCACGTGTTATTCGGAAGAAAGCAAAGATAACTGAACTGACTCCCGCCCCATAGCACTCACTTCTGTCATCATGAAGTGCTTTGAGAGTCAAGGATCATATCACCTCTACCGTATCTGACAGCCTAGGCACACTTTAATTTCCTTACCGCCCCAATTGATCCACAGACTATGAAATCGCCATTGCACTGCACGATACCCTATTCCACCTGGACAAGAGGAATACCTATGTATGAATGCTTTTCATTGACTATAGCACAGCCTTCAACACCCTCCAAGCTCATCATCAAGCTTAGGGCCCTGGGTCTGAACCCCGCCGTTGTGCAACTGGGTCCTTGGACTTCCAGACGGGCCGCCCCCGAGTGGTGAAGGTAGGAAACAACACCTCCACTTCACTGATCCTCAACACAAGTTGTGTGTATCCTCTGATGAACTGTTAACTGATTGGATGAGATGAAGCAATTCTCACATTCAGGACAGGAGTATGGTTTCTCTACTGTATTTATTCTCTGGCGATGTTTGAAGCTACCAACATAAGATAAACTCTCCCCACATTCAGAACATTGATATGGCTTTTCTCCTGTGTGCACTGTTAGATGGCTTGGTGAGGCCAAAATGTCATATGCCAACGATAAATTATTTCTCAATTATGCTTTTAGATATAAATGTCAAATATATGTCAACAATCCTTCTTCCAAAGGACCATTCTATGGCTGAAATTGAATGAAAATCGACCAAATCATGGTCTTTTTTTTGTCTGGGTTTCACATGGAATCAGTCGTATCAAACACAAGCAAACACAAACCGGCAGTCTAAATAGAGATTAAATCAATTTTTTGGATCGTCATTGGAAACATTGGCTAATCAGGAGTCAGACCAGCTGTTCAAAGTAGCAATGTTCTTTTTTTCAGCAACTCAGGCTACGATATGAAAAACAGCAGTAGGGACCAGGCCATCCAATATGAACTCGCCCACTGTTAAACTCTGGTTATCGGCTACACGCTTCGGCTGCCCATAGGTGGAACAGCTACACTGACGAATTTCAATCATGTACTGTCTATCAAATCATGTAGTACTCAGGCTACGATATGGGGGGCATTATTATAAAGATTACATCATCACAAATGTAAACGTGGGGTTGAAATGCGGATTGTTTTGCCCCAGTGCAAGCTCTCGAAATGCCTTCTTATTATCCATAGGCTTTTTATCGGTTAGCGTTGCCCAAGTTTGGTTGCGCGTGATGCTGTCTTAACGTTTAGAAATGTAAAAAATCCTCACTTGCAAAACATATGCTGATATGCCCCTTTCATATCAGCTAGAAATTATATTTTAATAAAAAAATATACTTACTGTACAGTGGCAGTTCTAGACCATTTCAACTGGGGGGCCAAGCTGGGACCAGGTGTACTGTTAGAGGGGCCAGTTGTACTGTTAGAGGGGCCAGTTGTACTGTTAGAGGGGCCAGTTGTACTGTTAGAGGGGCCAGTTGTACTGTTAGAGGGGCCAGTTACATTAGACGTTATTGTTGTCATATCGTTTTCTTCACTGCTTTGCAGGCATTAGCAGGCGAAAGACCACGTCCCTCTAGTAAATGTGTGGGTTTAATTAGTGTTCCGCGTTGCCACTGTCTAATAACGGATGTAAAAAAAGAACGATAGCAAAAATTTGTTATGCAAAAATTATTTCATACTCCACATTTAGGGGGGCCACAAGGGGGTCCACAATTGTTGTCACAGGGGCACTGGCCCCCCCTGCCCCCCCAGAACCGCTAGTTCTCCCCAGGCCCTACCTGTTAGCTCAGTGTCTAGGCTGTTCTGTCTATCTCTCCCTCCCCAGGCCCTACCTGTTAACTCAGTGNCCCCCCCCCCCCCCCCCCCAGAACCACCAGTGTTACTGTATCAGTTTCCCACAGATCCATATGCTGTGTGTGCCTCCAGTTGACAAACTACACTTCCTCCCCATTCAAGCTACACACAGGTATTCGGAGCACGCTAGATAGCTAATTAGCACAGGTGGCTGCCTATGTCTTCTGTCTGTCTTCCATGAACAAGCAGTGTAACATGGAGATATGGCCCTGTGGGAACACTAACCCTAAACTAGGGAATTGTTGTCCCAAAGGCGGGAAGGCAGGCGACAAGCTTAGGTCCAAAATAAGCCCATAGAAACCCAAAACCACCCCCCAAGGGAAGCCAGTTTGGATTTGGCTTCACAACAATCAAATCACATCACAAGCAAGCAAAACGTCATTGTGTTGCTGTCCTGCAGTAGCTAGCTAGTTAAATCGTCCCATTCCTAAGCCATGGATGGGGATTTGGACTTTTTGTTGTCTCAACCTTAATTGTATATCACAGGGGCATATGAACAAATGGGTTATAGAACAAACAACACAATTATCGCACAATATGTTGTAATATTTTTCCTGGCTTTGCTTCCCCAGTGATTTTACCCACACACCGATACTGTTTGTAGTTATACATGTGCCGCTTTCATCCAGTTATCAAGTTGGACATTTCAGAGTTTCCTAGTTCTGACTAGCACATGAGTACAGCATCAATAACAGCAAATAACTCTCTCTTTTTTATTTGACTGCCCTAGTTTAAATCAACAGCAATAAAATCACTTTAAAAAAATCTGATGCAGACACGTTCTTGGTAGCCCGTGTGCAGAGTTGGTTGGCATGATAGCACAAACAGACTGCTGGCCCTCAGGTTAGGCCGTCAGGCACTAACTGCAATATTGATCAAACACAATTTTGCAATTGCCACAACTAAAAGCACAAATTATTTATTTACACACTTTGCTAAAAGTGTATCACATCTGAATAGGTGACTTACACTCCGGGGCAATAGGTGGCACCAGCGAGTCCATTCATCATCCATCAAGGATGTGATGGCACCACAGCTGGCACTGCAGCCCAGTCAGTGGTATCTGTGATCCTTGGAACGTCCCTAACCTTTACCATTTTAAACGTCAACTTCAATGGTGTAGGGACGGGGGATCTGATACTGACTACGTTCAGGCTCTGCATGATTACATTGGCTTTCTTTCCTGCCCGAGCCAAGACGTGTGTCAATGAAATTTGTAACCATTGGGATTGTTGTAGGCACGTTATTGAGGACATGAGCAGAAATCCGGAAGGGGAAAATGGAGTCCCTAGAGAAAGGAAGTACAAGATGGGTGTCAGGGATGGAGCGGCAGTATCATCATAAGGAGACGTGTACTTGGTAAACGGAGAAGGAATGGAGGGGAAAAGAGAGGGAGAAGAGGTCTAAGAGAGAGAGAGGGAAGAGGGGGTGAGCTTGAGTCGGATAATAATGGTGGATAAAAGGGAGATGGTTTGTTAAAGAAGAACGGTAGAAAGTGTAAGCAGAGGGAGCTGAAGACAGGAGGAGAAATGGATGTGAATGAGGGTGAAGTATCGGAGGTGGTAGGTGTGGTATAGTTATCAGAGACCGAGGTATGCACCGAGGATCAGGATGAAGAAGAGTCTGTGACAGTAGGAGTGAAGTTTATGGAAAAAGTGGACTCTTGCCTTTTGGCTGATCCATTTGTGGTTTCACGGTGGGTGAAAAAAAGAGTTGGGTCATGTGGAATCGGGGAGGGTAACTAGAAGTGGTCTAGTGATAATTTTGTTTCTGTTGGGCAGAGGAAGAATGCTCTCGAAGTAAAATGAATGGGGGCAAGGAAAGTTAATTGTTTCATTCTCAGGAAAAGGGCACCAATGAGAGGTGTGATAACTGGGGTAGCAGTAGATATAAAAGTTGACCAGCTGAGGGGAAAGATTCCCGGTGTATGTGATGCTCGTCGTTTGATGCGACGCAGACAGGGTGGCGAGAGTGGAGAAACAGAAGAGTCGTCTGTTCTTTTGAGTTTCAAAGTTGAGTCTTTGCCTGACAAAATGAAGTTAGGATATATAAGTTATCCTGTACGAGCTTTTGTGCCAAATACATTACGATGTTACAGGTGTCAAGCTTATGGGCATGTGGCAGCAGTGTGTAGGAGGGAGGGTCCAAGGTGTGAGAAACGTGCAGAAGGGCATGAGACAAAGGAATGTGTAGTATTGGGGAAAGTAGTGGTATGTGTTAATTGTAGGGGTGCCCATGTAGCTGGGGATCAGAAATGTCCCGTGCGAGAGAGGCAGGTTGAGGTTTCCAGGGTTAGAGTAGTGCAGAAGTTGTCATATGCTGAGGCAGTGAAGAAAGTAGAGGAAGATGGGTTAAGGGGGATGAGTGGTGAGAGGAGTAGAGATATACCAGTACAGAGGAAGATGGGTTAAGGGGGATGAGTGGTGAGAGTAGTAGAGATATACCAGTACAGAGGGATAGGCCAAAAAGTGAAATAAGTTTCAGTAAGATTGGATTTTTAGCATTTATAATCATGGTTATTAATTGTACTGCAGGGATGGATTGGAGGTCTCAGAAAATGTAGGTTGTGGTGGCAGCTGCAGAGAGGTATTTGGGTGTGCGAGACTTGGCAGAATAAGAGTTACAGGATGCAAGTGATGCCCCATCCTTTCAGGGTAATGCCATGAGGTAGGAATAAAGTACATTTAATTAGTGGAGTAGGGGGGTTGTTCATTTTATATTATAATATTTTGAAATTAGTGAGTGTAGTGTTAGATGGTAGGGTATTTATTTAGTACATTTTTATTTTTCAAGTAAAGTATAAGGGGGTTGTACTCCAGTCTAGTAGGTGGCGGTAATGCAACAAATTGGATGCCAACCGCCGTTAAACCTCATAGAAGAAGTGCAGAGACGTCCCAAGGATCCCATATAGCTGTCGAGTAATAACCTCACCAGTTCTACCATTTCTCATCTTAAAATTATTTAAACCTAACCACACTGCTAACATTGTGCCTAACCTTGAATTAATACCAAAAAAACAATTGATTGTTTCAATAATTTTTACGTAAAGCCAATGTTGACTTTGTGGCAACCGTAGCCAGGCCAGCGTCTTCAGAGAGAAGGCAGTTTTCTTGGAGAAGCAGGTATGTAAAATAGGTCCGATTTTGCTTCATATCATTTGTTCACCTTTTAAATACATTGCTAATGTTGCTTTGTCATGAGAAGTCGAATATCTTAGTCCTGAAATGTACCTAGCAACGAGGAACGCGTGTACTTGCAGCAGTAACGCCAGCTGGAGAACGCCAAACGAACCATATCGCTAGTTAGACAGTGTCGCTAAACAGCTAGGCAATTGAACCTTGAAACGACAGAATGATTACAAGTATTGTACTTTTCAGCATGGTAGCGTTACACATTCTCAAATCGTCAAGCTGGTGAGTGAAATAAACCTAGTTAGCTTCTAGTTGTGGAACGCCGTTTGGGTCTTTGCGTGTCAAAACACTAAGCTTTTAATTTGACGCGTCAAGTAAGGTTTTAATTTGACGCGTCAAGTAAGGTTTTAATTTGACGCGTCAAGTAAGGTTTTAATTTGACGCGTCAAGTAAGGTTTTAATTTGACGCGTCAAGTAAGGTTTTAATTTGACGCGTCAAGTAAGGTTTTAATTTGACGCGTCAAGTAACTAAATTCTATTATAGAATATAATGTTGTTTGTGCTGAATTTGAACGTGCAAGCCAAGCGACACCATTACGATCACTGTCAAAGCTGTACAATACAGCGTTGGTAATAAGGCATTATTAGTTCGACCGAATGTGAAAACGTCTGTGAGCATTTTAAATTAGATCAGGAACAAACGATACAGATGTTATCAGCAACCTAGATAGCACCAATGCAACCAGCCTGAAAACAATCAACAGTAGAAACTGCAGTCATTTTCAATAAACTTAGCAATGATTTAGGAATCCATGTGAGTAAGTATTAGCTAGGTAGCCACTTGTTGTTCTCCTATTGAAATGAGCGTCATCTGACTACTATAGAATGGTTTAACCGGACCTGATTATGTTGTGATGCTAGCCACAATAAGGATTAGCACAATAGTGCGGGTTCACCTTTAAAAAAAAAAAAAAAAGTCCCTCTTTGAAATTGATGCAGAAGGTTACAATTGGTGAAATCAGGCCATATTTAGACTTCGATTTAGATCATGTTAAACATGGTTGGAATGTGGAGCAATGGAATAGGTAATCGGTCTACTTGGTGACACCCAGACAACACAACTGAAGAGATTACGGAAATATTAGCGTCATAGGGACTTTGACTGTAGGAAATCCCCTCCAGTCAGTTTATTGTGCGTATTGACATTCATATTGCACTGTACAGCCTTAACCCATTTCATTGATCTCCAACCGTTAGGTATCAGCCTACTTAAAAAAATAATATATATATATATATATATATTTCACCTTTATTTAACCAGGTAGGCCAGTTGAGAGAACAAGTTCTCACTCAGTACCCAAGTGCTTTTTCCCCCAAAGTCCTTGAGTTATCAGGCTCAAACCATCTACGTTGTATTGTTTTTCCTCTGGAATAGTGTTCAATACACACAGTAGGTTGTCTGGTACAATAAATGTGGCTCAATTCAAATTTTATTGGTCACATACACATGGTTAGCAGATTTTATTGCGAGTGTAGCGAAATGCTTGTGCTGCTAGTTCTGACAGTGCAGCAATATCTAACAAGCAATCTAACAATTCTACAACAACTACCTTATACACACACATCTAAGTAGAGGAATGGAATAAGAATATATACATATATGGATGAGCAATGACAGAGCGGCATAGGCAAGATGCAATAGATAGTATAGAATACAGTATATACATATGAGATGAGTAATGCAAGATATGTAAACATTGTTAAAGTGACTACTGATCCATTTATTAACGTGGCCAATGATTTCGAGTCTGTATGTAGGCAGCAGTCTCTCAGTCCCAGCTTTGATGAACCTGTACTGACCACCCCGCTACCATCCAGAAGGCGAGAACAGGCAGTGGCTCGGGTGGTTGTTGTCCTTGATGATCTATATGGCCTTCCTGTGACATCGGGTGCTGTAGGTGTCCTGGGGAGCAGGTAGTTTGCCCCCGGTGATTTCAGAGTCCCGCAATAAGAGGTACGACGCTGATGTTCTCTGGGTGTCACTGAGTAGACTGATACCCCATGTCATTGATCCACCATCCATAGGTAAGGCTGTACAGTGAGTAGTAGACTGATACCCCATGTCATTGATCCACCATCCATAGGTAAGGCTGTACAGTGAGTAGTAGACTGATACCCCATGTCATTGATCCACCATCCATAGGTAAGGCTGTACAGTGAGTAGTAGACTGATACCCCATGTCATTGATCCACCATCCATAGGTAAGGCTGTACAGTGAGTAGTAGACTGATACCCCATGTCATTGATCCACCATCCATAGGTAAGGCTGTACAGTGAGTAGTAGACTGATACCCCATGTCATTGATCCACCATCCATAGGTAAGGCTGTACAGTGAGTAGTAGACTGATACCCCATGTCATTGATCCACCATCCATAGGTAAGGCTGTACAGTGAGT
>QNTS01001719.1:78120-101577 GCA_003317085.1 Hucho hucho | reverse complement strand
CCCCCCCCAGAAATGTCTGGGAATTTGCAGGTGCCTTGGTGGAAGAGTGGGGTAACATCTCACAGCAAGAACTGGCAAATCTGGTGCAGTCCATGAGGAGGAGATGCACTGCAGTACTTAATGCAGCTGGTGGCTACACCAGATACATTTTTGAAAATCAAAAGTAACAGTATGTGGACGTCTGCTTGTGGAACATCTGCTTTCAAAACCATGGGCATTAATATGGAGTTGGTCCCCTCTTGGCTGAAATAACAGCCTCCACTCTTCTGGGAAGGCTTTCCACTAGATGTTGGAACATTGCTGCGGGGACTTGCACTGCTGCGGGAACACATTGCTGCGGGAACACTTATTGTGCTGACGTTGCTTCCAGAGGAAGTTTGGAGCTCTGTAGTGAGTGTTGCAACCGAGGACAGACAATTTTTACGTGCTTCTGCACACGGCGGTCCCGTTCTGTGAGCTTTTGTGGCCTACCACTTTGCGGCTGTGCTGTTGTTGCTTCTAGACGTTTCCACTTCACAATAACAGCAGTTACAGTTGACCGGGACAGCTCTAGCAGGGCAGAAATTTTAGCAACTGACTTGTTGGAAAGGTGGCATCCTATGACGATGCCACATTGAAAGTTACCAAGCACTTCAGTAAGGCCGTTCTACTGCCAATGTTTGTCTATGGGGATTGCATGTCTGTGTGCTCAATTTTCTGTCAGCAATGGGTGTGGCTGACATCCATACATTTCAAGGGGTGTCCACATACGTGTGTGTGTGTGTGTGTGTGTACACTACCGGTTTTAGAACACTTACTCATTCGTGTTTTTCTCTATTTTTACTATTTTCTAAATTGTAGAATAATAGTGAAGACATCAAAACTATGAAATAGCACATATGGAATCATGTTGTAACCAAAAAAGTGTCAATCAAATCAAAATATATTTGAGATTTTTCAAATGGCCACCTTTTTCCAGGATGACAACTTTAAACATTCTTGGCATTCTTTCTACCAGCTTCACCTGCTGGAATGCTTTTCCAACAGTCTTGAATGAGTTCCCACATATGCTGAGCACTTGTTTGGCTGCTTTTCCTTCACTCTGCGGACTAACTCATCCCAAACCATCTCAGTCGGGTTGAGGTCGGGTGATTGTGGAGGCCAGGTCATCTGATGCAGCACTCCATCACTCTCTTTCTTGGTAAAATAGCCCTTACACAGCCTGGAGGTGTGTTGGGTCATTGTCCTGTTGAAAAACAAATAGGAGTCCCACTAAGCCCAAGCCAGATGGGATGGCGTATCACTGCAGAATGCTGTGGTAGCAATGCTTGTTAAGTGTGCCTAAAATTAAATCACTGACAGTGTCACCAGCAAAGCACCATCACACCACCTCCATGCCTCACGGTGGGAACCACACATGCGGAGATCATCCATTCACTTACTCTGCGTCTCAAAGACACAGCGGTTGGAACCAAAAATCTCAAATTTGGACTCATCAGACCAAAGGACAGATTTCCACCGGTCTAATGTCCATTGCTCCTGTTTCTTGGACCTAGCAAGTCTCTTCTTCTTATTGGTGTCCTTTAGTAGTGGTTTCTTTGCAGAAATTCGACCATGAAGGCCTGATTCACAGTCTCCTCTGAACAGTTGCTGTTGAGATGTCTGTTACTTGAACTCTGAAGCATTTATTTGAGCTGCAATTTCTGAGGCTGGTAACTCTAATGAACCTATCCTCTGTAGCAGAGGTAACTCTGGGTCTTCATGAGAGCCAGTTTCATCATGATGGTTTTTGCGACTGCACTTGAAGAAACTTTTTAAAAGTTCTTGAAATGTTCCCTATTGACTGACCTTCATGTCTTAAAGTAATGATGGATTGTCATTTCTCTTTGCTTATTTGAACTGTTATTGCCATAATATGGGCTATCTTCTGTATACCACCTAGGGCTGGGCGATATGGCCTAAAAGTAGTATCTCCCATTTTTTTTTCCAGAGGTTTGGCCAATTCTCGATTTCTTGTTTTTCTCTAAACAAATTAAAAAAGGCCAAGACATTCTTAATTTTCTTTATTAAATAAAAAAAATATACAAGGCCTCAAGGCCTATTTGTGCAACACAAATTAACACACCCACACGTCTATTCTATCGTTTAGGAATGTTTGACCACTAGCTGTGTGAATATGTAATTTATATAATCATTTTGATTGAAAATGTGTTAATTTGTTATAATTAAAACAGCCTGTTATTTGCTATTGGATTGCCAGAATGACACAACTACTAACAACTTTTTTGAATGTACTTTAATTATCCAATGTCACACTTACCGATGGCGAGGTGAAGCCTGTGCCCAAAGCACTGCAGGCGGGTCCAGTTGTTCAAGCCCAATACTTTTATCATGTTGCTCCCGCTGTCAGTTGTCATGCACACCTGTCGGTCTTCGCTCTTCCTCCACGATGCCAGAGAGTCTTTGCGACCCTGGGCTATTACTTCACCCGTATGATCATCGGGGAAGTAAGACGTCTGGAGGCAGACATTTTAGCAATTTCCTGTCTTCATTTTTGTACTGTCAAACATGGGTATGGCTCTGACGTTCTGCTCGACCATAGATCGGTTGTGGTGGAAAAATAAGAAGCACTAGCCAGCTTCTCTGCGACTCTTTCGCGGGTAGCAGTGTATAATCGCGGCAGGGCTTCTTCTGTTAAATACTTGTGGTCAACTGTACCTAGCAGCTTTTTAAAGCCTGGATTTTCTCCTGTAAAGATTGGGACCATATCTTTCGCTATGTAATATGTCACTGCATCTGTTTTCTCCTTCCACCTCAAACGTTTCTTGTCATAAGGGATTACGTTTGAAAAGGATGCTGCTATGGTAGTTTGTCTTTTAGCAGATGTTTTGGGACTCGGACGACTGGAATCTGCATTGCGTAGTCTCTCGCATTCCTCCCATTCCACCGCGTGTTTCAGTTGCAGGTGGTGGAAGAGGTTGGTTGTGCTGCTGCTTTTCGTAGCAATGGTCTTTCGACACATTTTGCACAGGACATTCGTTTGCTGAACATCAGACCTCTTAAACCCGAACCACTTCCATATTTCTGAAAAAAACATTGCTGCCCTTTTTTGGGGATGATTTCATCCTCACGAGAGGCTGAGCTGGCTTCCTCACTTTCCATTTTGGTGGAACTCTTATCGCCGCTACACTTCTCCGGCGTGGTTACAATTTGTGAAAGGCGGTCTAGGGTTGTGATTGGTGGATGACCTCTGTGCACGTGTTGTCACACAATTGGGATATGATTCGACATTGGTCCGACAGAGAAGAAACCGTGATGCTGCGTTTGTAAAATGTTACAACATTATAACAGAACCTCGACTCTTGCTATACAGGCATTTTCCATATAGTGCTAAAACAAACTCAAATATATTGAAAAAACGATATCGCCCAGCCCTAATACCACCCCTAACTTGTCACAACACAACTGATTGGCTGAAAAGGAAAGAGGAAAGAAATCTCACACTAGAGGTCGACGGATTAATCGGCATGGCCTATTTAATTAGGGCCGATTTTCTAGTTTTCATAACAATCGGTAATCAGCATTTTTGGATGCCGATTATGGCCGATTACATTGCAGTCCACAAGGAGACTGCGTGGCAGGTTGACCACCTGTTACACGAGTGCAGCAAGGAGCCAAGGTAAGTTGCTAGCTACCATTGATTGTTTTTTATAAGATAAGTTTGATCTTAACATAATTGCTAGTTAACTACACATGGTTGATGTTATTACTAGTTTATCTAGCTTGTTCTGCGTTGCATATAATCAATGCGGTGCCTGTTAATTTATCATCGAATCACAGCCTACTTCACCAAATGGGGGATGATTTAACAAGCGCATTTGTGAAAAAAGCACTGTCGTTGCACCAATGTGTACCTAACCATAAACATCAATGCCTTTCTTTAAAACCAGTACACAAGTATATTTTTTTAAAACCTGCATATTTAGTTAATATTGCCTGCTAACATGAGAAATTGTCACCTCTCTTGCATTCAGTGCAAGCAGAGTCAGGGTATATGCAGCGGTTTGGGCTGCCTGGCTCGTTGTGAACTGTGTGAAGACCATTTCTTCCTAACAAAGAACCTAATTAATTTGCCAGAATTTTACATAATTATGACATAACATTGAAGGTTGTGCAATGTAACAGCAAAATTTAGACTTAGGGATGCCACCCGGAACGGTTCCGTATTTCACTGAAAGAATAAACGTTTTCGAAATGATAGTTTCCGGATTTGACCATATTAATGACCTAAGGCTTGTATTTCTGTATGTTTATTATATTATAATTAAGTCTGATTTGATATTTGATAGAGCAGTCTGACTGAGCGGTGGTAGGCAGCAGCAGGCTCGTAACCATTCATTCAAACAGCACTTTACTGCGTTTGCCAGCAGCTCTTAGCAATGCTTGACCCACAGCGCTGTTTATGACTTCAAGCCTATCAACTCCCGAGATTAGGCTGGCAATACTATAGTGCCTATAAGAAGATCCAATAGTCAAAGGTATATGAAATACAAATGGTATAGAGAGAAATAGTCCTATAATAACTACACCCTAAAACTTCTTCACTGGGAATATTGAAGTCTCATGTTGAAAGGAACCACCAGCTTTCATATGTTCTCATGTTCTGAGAAAGGAACTTAAACGTTAGCTTTTTTACATGGCACATATTTCACTTTCACTTTCTTCTCCAACACTGTGTTTTTGCATTATTTAAACCAAATTGAACATGTTTCATTATTTATTTGAGACTAAATGTATTGTATTAAGTTAAAATAAGTGTTCATTCAGTATTGTTGTAATTGTCATTATTACAAATATATATAAAAATCGGTACCACAAAATTGCTACCACAAAATCATAATCGGTCGATCTCTATTCTACACATTTACTTTTAAACAAAGCACACCTGTTTAATTGAAATGCATTCCAGGTGACTACCTCAAAGCCGGTTGAGAGAATGCCAAGAGTGTGCAAAGCTGTCATCAAGGCAAAGGGTGGCTACTTTGAAGAAACTCAAATATAAAATTATTTTGATTTATCACTTTTTTGGTTACTACATGATTCCATGTGGTCATAGTTCTGATGTCTTCACTATTTTTCTATAATGTAAAAAATTAAAACCCTTGAATGAGTACGTGTGTCCAAACTTTTGACTGGCTGCTGTTGGGGGTACTTAGGGACTGGCATTGGGAACCACTGCTGTAGGCCTATGGCTGCATTGGCGATACATGCCATTATAATCTGAAAAATGGGTTCACATGGCTGATATCCTGAAAAAATGAGTTGGAGAGCTTATGACTAAACAAATGTGTACACTTGAGAATACAACACACAGACAAATTAGAGACAATTCCCTTCCCCTCTTTATTGCAGGTTTGTGATCTCTGATGAATAAACATCAACACTAGTTAATATTGAATAATTGTTAACACTTTAAAACAAGTTTAGACACTTAAAAGAATCAACACAATATAATTTCAAAGTGTACAAGTAAGCTAGTATTACTAAAGCATAATACCAGAGGTGGTCAACCTCGCTCCACTGATCCCTGATCTACTGGTTGAGCAGACTTCTGTTCGAGCCCAGCAATAGCACACTTGAATATTAACTAATTAGGTTTGATACATTGATTCAGTTGTGTTAGTGCCGGGCTGGAACAGAAGTGTGCAAACCCAGCAGGGTTGGCCTGCGCTAGCAATAAGCTTTATTTTTGTTCACAAAATTTGCTAACACAGGTACACACACAATCCATGGTATACAAGAATGTACCCTTAAACCGTGCCCAAATCGGACGTGCACAAATAGATTTTGTCCCCCCACACCAAGCGCGATCATGATACGCAGGTTGAAATATCAAAACAAACTCTGAACCAAGTGTGTGTATGTATGTACAGTTGAAGTCGGAAGTTTACATACAGCTTAGCCAAATACATTTAAACTGAGTTTTCCACAATTCCTGACATTTAATCCTAGTAAAAATCCCCTGTCTTAGGTCAGTTAGGATCACCACTTTATTTTAAGAATGTGAAATGTCAGAATAATAGTAGAGAATTATTTATTTTATTTTACTTGAGCTTTTATTTCTTTCATCACATTCCCAGTGGGTCAGAAGTTTACATACACTCAATTAGTATTTGGTAGCATTGCCTTTCAATTGTTTAACTTGGGTCAAACATTTCGGGTAGCCTTCCACAAGCTTCCCACAATAAGTTGGGTGAATTTTGGCCCATTCCTCCTGACAGAGCTGGTGTAACTGAGGTCAGGTTTGTAGGCCTCCTTGTTCGCACTCGCTTTTTCAGTTCTACCCACACATTTTCTATAGGATTGAGGTCAGGGCTTTGTGATGGCCACTCCAATACCTTGACTTTGTTGTCCTTAAGCCATTTTGCCACAACTTTGGAAGTATGCTTGGGGTCATTGTCCATTTGGAAGACCCATTTGCGACCAAGCTTTTACTTCCTGACTGATGTCTTGCGATGCTGCTTCAATATATCCACACAATTTTCCTGCCTCATGATGCCATCTATTTTGTGAAGTGCACCAGTCCCTCCTGCAGCAAAGCACCCCCACAACATGATGCTGCCACCCCTGTGCTTCACGGTTGGGATGGTGTTCTTCTGCTTGCAAGCCTCCCCCTTTTTCCTCCAAACATAACGATGGTCATTATGGCCAAACAGTTATATTTTTGTTTCATCAGACCAGAGGACATTTCTCCAAAAAGTACAATCTTTGTCCCCATGTGCAGGCTTTTTTTATGGCGGTTTTGGGGCAGTGGCTTCTTCCTTGCTGAGCGGCATTTCAGGTTATGTCGATTTAGGACTCGTTTCACTGTGGATAGAGATACTTTTGTACCTGTTTCCTCCAGCATCTTTACAAGGCTGTAGTTCTGGGATAGATTTGCACTTTTCGCACCAAAATACGTCTCTAGGAGACAGAACGCGTCTCCTTCCTGACGGCTGTGTGGTCCCAAGGTGTTTATACTTGCGAACTATTGTTTGTACAGATGAACGTGGTACCTTCAGGCATTTGGAAATTGCTCCCTAGGATGAACCAGACTTTTGGAGGTCTACAATTTTTTTTTCTGAGGTCTTTGCTGATTTCTATTGATTTTCCAATGATATCAAGTAAAGAGGCACTGAGTTTGAAGGTAGGCCTTGAAATACATCCACAGGTACACCTCCAATTGACTCAAATTATGTCAATTAGCCTATCAGAAGCTTCTAAAGCCATGACATGTTCTGGAATTTTCCAAGCTGTTTAAAGGCACAGTCAACTTAGTGTATGTAAACTTCTGACCCACTGGAATTGTGATACAGTGAATTATAACTGAAATAATCTGTCTGTAAACAATTGTTACTTGCAAAAACTATAGTTTGTTAACAATACATTTGTGGAGTGGTTGAAATGTGAATGTAAACTTCCGACTAAGTGAATGTAAACTTCCGACTTCAACTGTGTATCTGTCCTGCCTGCCTTTCTAAAACCTTCAAAAGCCAAGTTAACAAACAGATCACAGACCATTTCGAATCCCACCGTACCTTCTCCACTATGAAATCTGGTTTCAGAGCTGGTCATGGGTGCATCTCAGCCACGCTCAAGGTCCTAAACGATATAATACCCGCTATCGATAAAAGAGAGTACTGTGCAGCCATCTTCATCAACCTGGCCAAGGCTTTTGACTCTGTCAACACCGCATTCTTATCGGCAGACTCAACAGCCTTGGTTTCTCAAATGAATGCCTCGCCTGCTTCACCAACTACTTCTCAGACAGAGTTCAGTGTGTCAAATCAGAGGGCCTGTTGTCCGGACCTCTGGCAGTCTCTATGGGGGTGCCACGGTTCAATTCTCAGGCCGTTTCTTTTCTCTGTATATATCAATGATGTCGCTGCTGGTGACATTTTCTGATGTTTTTTATAGGAATGATGCATCATTTTAAAACATTCATAAGCTTAAAGTAACTGTCCAGGAAAAATCTCACTTTTAAAAGTTCATATTCTGTTAACTCTTACCCAAATAAGGTTTTTTGACTCGTCCTACAGTTTACTGTTTGTAGCCAAAACTTAAATTGGAGAGAGAACCCCCCCCCACCTCAAACTTGTATCTCAAACAGTTTAAAAGAATGCTTGCCACTTCCTTATAGAACATGATGTAACGTTGGCTCATTGGATGAGCAGGCCAATCAGAGGTCTACTGACGTTAATACTTTTAATGACCGGTATACCCCCACAGCATTCTGTTGGGGTATACCAAATTGGGAAACACTGGTAAGTTCCTTCTCTTTCGGGAAACTGGGCACTGGTGTGTTGAATTTTGCCAATTAGCCCACTGTTTGTTGAAGTGATTAAATCAGATGTGATGGTTGACACAACCCTACAGTTGCCTACCTGCGGCACTCCAGGAACAAGTCAAGAAATATTGTTTTAAACAATGTTACTATTTCACTGTAAACGCTTGTGGTACCATTTAGTATTTGTGTTTACCTTAAGCTCATACAGTGTCAGTGGGGAACAAGTGGAAGCAGGCTGATTTTCATTCCTGTTCTGTGTGTGATTTTTATTTCAGGAGAGCGAGGACATGTCCTAGATAAGTTCTGGGCACCCTGGAGGCAACGCTCAGCTTTATTTTCATGTGAGCATCAGCACATATCACACGAGAAGTGGGCAAAGTGTCCGAGACATTACAAAAGCTAGCTGGCTTACCAGTCGTGGTAGTGACTAGAGAAAGGCAATATGAGTCGGGAGAGGGAAACATTGTTGGACGAAATTGAACTGAGTTTATATACTTTATCTGAGGACAATTTACATTACTTGTGCGAACATTGTGGAATAGGGGGCAAGGATGGATCAGAAGTCAAAGGAAAGAGTCAACGCTCATTGCGTCGTATAGTAGGGGAATATTGTGAAAATGTAATTCTAATGGATTCAGAGGACCAGGGAATCTCTCAGTTACTCCAACTGAAAGAAGACATAAAAGGAATACAGAAAGATGCTAGCAATGTGCCTACAAGTCCCAGCCAGTCAGCGACCGTAGAGGTGGACAGCTCACAAGCAAGCTGCGATGGTGAACAGAATGAGGGAGGGGCTTGGTTACCCAACAACAGGCAGTTGGCGAATCCAGCTCCAGAGTGGCTCATTATACCACAGCAGAGGGAGTCACTGGGTCCTGATTGTGACAGTGGAGCCCAGTCGTTACAGCAGGATGCAACCGTGCTGCTGGAAGACTGCAGGTTTACGCTGGGGCAGAGATTCAACATCAAAGTGGAAAAGGACGACGATATCATTTCAGTCTTTGCTAATGCAGGTATGAATAGTACCGATTTGTATTAAAGATCCACTACAAGTGGTAATGACGTCACATTGGACCTGAGCGCACAATTGATATTATCATGGAGAGTTGATATAGTGGAAAGAAGTGGAGGGTGCTTAACCAACGTAAGTTGAGGTGCAACCCAAAATGTAATTTGCATTGAAAAGGAAGAAGCGCACACTCTTCGCTCACCATTAACATATTTTATTTAAACATTTATTAAAGCTTGATGTTCAGATGAAGTCCACTGAATAAGGTTGAAACGTCAATCTTTTAATAGTTGTTTAAATAAAATGTTTTTAATGTTGAGCGAGCTTTGCGCCTCTTCCTTTCCGAAGTTGATATAGTGTAACTTGTTGCAGCTACTGACATGTTTTTCTGTTGTCATTCGTACAGGAGTGTGTCCTCCTGAGTCCTCAGACTCATCAGTGGAGGCCTTGTCTACGTCAGGCGTGCAACACCAGGAAGTTGACGAAGGAAAGAGCCCTCAACGTAAGAAGAGCTCCACAAAACGATCACACCCTCAACGACACCTGCAGGCACATTCTGGAAAGACGTCTTCCCACTGTTCAGATAGCGATGAATGTTTCTCTTCTGTGAGTTCCTACCAATGCCCTGAATGTAAGAAGAGATTCTCTAGCAATGCAGGTCTTCAAAAACACATGCGAATACATAGTGGTGAGAGGCCTTTCCAGTGCTCACAGTGTGACAAGAGTTTCATAAATAGTTCAAATCTTTATCAACACCTGCCAGTGCACTCTGGAGAGAAGCCTCACCACTGCTCTGAGTGTGGGCGAACTTTCTCTACAGTGCGGTATTTAACGAAACACAAGCGGCTACATTCAGGTATTAAGCCTTTCTGTTGCCATCAGTGTGACAAGAGGTTCATCAGATCAGACCAGTTAAAAGTTCACATGATGGCACATATCGGGGAGCGGCCTTACCAATGTGGTCAGTGTGAGAAGAGTTTTAAAATGAAGTCAAATCTTAAAGACCACCTGTTATTACACAAGGTGGAGATGTCTCACCACAGCCCTGACTGTGATCAAAGTTTCTCCACTGAGGAAACTGTAAAGGAACACATGCAGTTACACACAGGAGAGAAACCTTTCCACTGTCTGCAATGCGACAAGAGGTACAATAGGTCAGATGAGTTAAAAGATCATATGATGACTCATCAGGAGCAGCCTGATTCTCAGCGTAGTTCTGCTAATAGGTCACCAAGTTCCAGACATGAAGAACAAGAATGTCAGGAAATATCACATGCTGTCAAAAAGAGTTCAGATCTTATTCAACACCTGCAAGTAAATTCTGGAGAGAAGCCATTCCACTGTCTGCATTGCGAGAATAGGTACAGTACTTCAGAGGAGTTGAAAGAGCATATGAAGACTCATGCTGAGGAGCAGCCTGGTTCTGAGAATAGATCAAGTTCCAGAAATGTAGAAAAACAATGTCAAGAGATGGCCCATACTGCCAAAAAACCTGACCATAGCCCTGACTGTGGAACAACAGATTTCGCTCAACAAGACAATCTGACAGAACACCAGCAAACAAACGCTGGGAAAAAGTCTCACCACTGCCCTGAATGTGGGAAGAAATACCATAGCGCTTCACATTTCAAAGAACACCTGCGCTCACACACTGGTGAGAGACCTTACCAGTGTTCTCAGTGTGCAAAGACTTTCACAAAACAAATACATCTTAACCGACATCTGTACTCTCACTCTGGAGAGAAACTTTACCATTGTGAAAATTGCAATTTATATTTCCTAAATGCATTGGAATTGAAAAGACACAAGCACACTGGAAAGAAGCCTCATCAATGCTCTGTCTGTAGTGTTAGTTTCCCTTTATTAGAAGATCTAAAAGCACATGAAAGGATTCACACAGAGAATCCTCACCACTGCTCTGACTGCAGTCGAAATTTCTCTACAGCAGGTTGTTTAAAGAAACATAAGCTGTTACATTCAGGAGAGAAACCTTTCCACTGCACACAGTGTGATAAGCGGTACACCAGAGCCGACCAGTTAAAAGATCATATGAAAATACATTCTGAAGAGAAGCCTTACCAATGCCCTGTTTGCGAGAAGAAATTCCATGATTCTAGCAAATTAAAAGTTCACCAGAGAGCAGTGCATACAGCATCTTCTTACATTTGCTCTGAGTGTGGAAAGAGCTTTGCTCTACTGGGCAACCTTAACGCCCACCAGCGAACTCACACTGGGGTAAAGCCTCACCAGTGCCCCATCTGTGAAAAGCGATACTCAAAACGATCACATCTTAAAGAACATGTACGTATACACACTGGTGAGAGACCTTACCAGTGCTCTCAGTGTGAAAAGTCTTTCACAACACAAACAGGTCTTAACCATCACCTGTATACACACACTGGAGAGAAGCCCCGTCACCACTGTCCAGACTGTAATGAAAGTTTTACATCTTGGAGACCCTTTAAGAGACATAAACAACAACACACTGGAGAGAAGCCTCACCTGTGCTCTAACTGTGGTCTTACATTCCTTATAGAAGAAGACCTAAAAGCACACGAAAGGATACACACTGGAGAGAAGCCTCACCACTGTTCTGAATGCGGGAAAGGATTCTCTTCAGAAGGTAATTTGAAAAAACACAAGCGATTACATACTGGAGAGAAGCCGTTTCATTGTACGCATTGTGATGAGAAGTTCACAAGATCAGATCGGTTGAAAGTTCATGTGATGTCGCATAATGGAGAGAAACCATACCAATGTCCTGAATGTGAGAAAAGCTACAATAATTCAACCCAATTGAAAAATCATCAGAGAATAATACATAGACAAGAAAAACCGTACCTTTGCTCTGACTGTGGAAAGAGCTTTGGTAAACTAGGCAACCTTACAGACCACCAGCGAATGCACACTGGGGAAAAGCCTTATGTCTGCCCTGAGTGTGGGAAACAGTTTAGCCACGGAAAACACTTAAAGATACATCAGCGTGAACATACTGGAGAAAAACCGTATCAATGTCCTGACTGTGAGAAATGTTTCACCCGGGCAGATTATCTAAAGACACACCAGGTTACGCATCGGCCTCCTCACATGCGCTCTACTGGAGATAAACCCCATCGCTGCTCTGACTGTGGGAAGAGATTCAGGCAGATTTCTGGCCTTAGAGCACATCAGCAAACCCACACTGGAGAATCTCCTTATGACTGTACTGGATATGAAAAGAGTTTTGTAAACCTGTAAAATCTAAAGATACACAAGTGCATACTTGTGAGAAGCCATACCACTGCTTTGACTATGGGATCAACATTACCTAATTGGGAACCTTTTTTAAGAGACACCAGGTCACAAAACACAATCATTGTCCTATCTGAATAGCATCTTATGATGGCCTGAACATGGAAAAGGAGTGGAAATTATTACTATGTTACCATATTTAGACTTTTACTTTGCTACCATGCTTAGATCACCTTTGTAGTTGGCATGTGAATATACTGTTTAGTTAGTATAGCATGATGTGCAATCACAATAGATAAGCTACATGTCTCCTACTCAACTGTAACTTGTCTTGAAGTGGTTTAAATGTCTGTTTTGGTCTCATTCTGATATAATAAAGATGCTTTTCCTGTGACGCCCATCCAGTCCTTTCAGATGTACCGCATGGACACAATGTAATCATTTTACCTTTACTGAGCCGAGTCAAGTTGCGCTGCACTGGCCTGGTAACACATCCATAATTGCTGGAACCGTGCTAGAAAGGACCTATGAAATGTCAGAGCCAGTACGGGTCGGCTCTAGTGTGCTCATCCTAAAGCTAAATACTATCCTAGAATGCTTGTATTATAGGGACAGATCGAAGGGTGTAGTCTCCCATTGACCTCAATCAGTGATTGTGAAAGTCTGTTGTGCACACTGTTGTTTTCACCAGCAGATGGCAGTGTTGACTGTAGCTTTGACCATGTCATTTGAACGTATCCTCACTGAAAAACACCCAACCATTTATGTTTAAAGCTCATATTGATTGCACATTTACTGCCTCATCTGCTATGATATTGATAACTTTATTTATTTTATATTTTGTTTATTTTAAGCAATAGGTTTATAAGCAGAGAGGAAAATACAATTTATTTGCCTGAAAAACTTCAGATAGTACTGAAATGAATAAACTTGAACTATTTACACAGTTCAAGTCAGTCACTTTTTATGGGTCCATAACATGTTCAAATAATCTCAGGAATCCATACGATGTGCCTCAGTTGGCCTCTGTCTCATATATCATGTTTACATTATGCCTGAAAGAAGGCTGGCAACTTCCAGAGGAAGAGTATTGAGGAGGCTTTCTCTGTAGCACAGTAGGGTCTGCGTCTCATTAGTGCTCAATAAGTTTAGGTGAGTGAACAGCAGCCAGGTCGAAACTCTACCCCCTGTTACCCCATTCATCAATATCCACCCCTCTAACCCATTGTAGAACAAGCCCTAACTAACCCTGGAGCCTGGGCCCCCCAGCTGAGCGCAGGGCCTTGAGATCGTTTAAACAGAACATTCCACAATAACATTGGCCCCTGTTTCAGAGAGAGGCCAGTTCTGTGTGGGCTGCAAGCATTTTACTCAATGGATGACAGGATCCAGGTTCTAGATTTCTCTCTCTAGGTTGACATGGGTTGTTGTTGAGCTCAAATTTATAAACTCTCCATAAACAAAATTAGGAAAGGGGGGTACATAGTCAGTTGTACAACTGAATGCGTCTTCCGCATTTAACCCAACCCCTCTGAATCAGAGAGGTGCAGGGGGCTGCCTTAATCGACATCCACGGCGCCCGGGGAACAGTGGGTTAACTGCCTTGTTCAGCGACAGAACAACATATTTTTACCTTGTCAGCTCAGGGATTCGACCTTGCAACCTTCCAGGTGCAAGTCCAACGCTCAAGGTCATGAAAATGCAACAAGGACACTGTAAAACGACTCCCCAGACCTTACCTGAGACCACAGCGAATTAGTAGTTACCAAACAAAGAATAACTGCACTAGTAACACCAAAGGGAGGACATAACAGAATGTATTCCATGTGCCAGAAAGATGATTCTCTAAATGAGGGGAATTGAGTGATGTAGGACAGTAAAGTTGCCCCAATGTTTTGAATCGCTCACATTTCTGGTAAATGGCTCCTTTGACTGATCGACTTTCCTGTGTGATGCAGCTGCTTCCCTAATAACAGGACAGGGCTGGCAGCGCTGACAGATTTGCTGCTGTTTTACTAAACCACACCTCTCAGAGGAGACGGTGACACACCCGGTAGTAGCACCCATCTCTGGTGCATCGCGCATGGCAGACATTTTGGGCAAGTGTGTGGTCACTGTGGAAACTGCTGTGCCTGTGACCTCGCCATAATGCTTGGGTGAGTGAATATTGGGTCAGTTCCCTGGGTTTTTCCTGATCATGTGACCGAACCAGAAAAAACCACTGGCTATAGTCTATAAGGCCACTGTTGCAGTAAGTTCAGCCTGCTTACACTTCATAAACATCAGGCTAAACACATGACTATGGGACAAAATGGAACAGTTGGAACAGTTACTGTTCCGTCTCTCTCATTGACTCCACCTGTTGCCGATCTCTGTTTCTGCTTAATGCCCTTGTTTGGTTTTGCCTTTTTAAATTGTGTGGCGAAGGCAAGAGATGTCCTGATCCTTCAAGACAAATCATCTTGTCCTCTGGATCAAAGACACCTATGTTTGGTTCAAATCCGGTCCGGACCGGCCTATATGTGACCCATACGTGGTTCAGATTTAACATGGTCCCCAGGCTCGAATTGCTGGCGCATAGAGCCTGGTAAAACTGCTACAAAGTGGGACTTGAAAGTGGTGTGGTTAAAATCGAGGCGGGAGAGGATGCACGCCTGCCACTGCTGTATCAGGACTTTGAAAAATGAAAAACATTTATTTATCACATTGACCATGTTATTTTTGGGAAGCCCAATTTGATTCTGAGTTCGGACATATAAAGTTTACATGCGAGAACTATTTCTAAGATGCGTACTTTCAGATTTTCCAAACTCACTTCCTTGTTTAAATCGTCCACAATGTAGGGGGCAGTTTCTAAGGGTAATGCTAGATGGCAACGGACTGAGAGATCAGCCAATGTCTTGGGTGCTCCTGCCGTAGACTCACAGTCAAGTCTGGACAGAGAGCGAGCCAGCTGGTGGGTAAGACTAGTTCAGATTTGGCCAGAACATCTGTTGCGATCTTTTAGTTGGCTCCTCTTTCCTAATATTAAATGGATTAAAAAAAATATTGTGATATAATGCTTCCTTTATTGAGAATGTACTGTATGTACAGATGAAATTTGGCCATAGACTCAATGACCAAAAAAAGACGTTTTCAACTTTGATTCAGAACAAAAAAAGACGTGTTTTCAACATCCGGAAAATAAGTATTTTCAACTTTTTATTCAGAACTGAAAATTAACCTAACATTCCGGTGCTTCTTTATTAACATATAAAACAACAAAACATGTACCAAGCAAAATACAGAATGGCACAAACAGAATGGGTATAACAAAAGCAACTCTCTCCCTACACTCAATAACAATTAGCACTTTTCTCCAGGGAGATCTGTGGCAACTAAAAGCAACTTCTACCTTAATTGCAATGGCTATAGTATACAGAATTAAAAATACCAAATTAAATAATGAACCAGATTAGATTTCTATAGAAACTAAGAGTTTTCAGTATTTCTACTTTGTTTGAAGTGGTAGCCAGTGACTTCTTGCTCAGCTGTTGAGCACTAATCCTGCATTGTGAGACTGCACTGATCATGGGGCTATAAAGCTGCTCAGTGTCAGTTGATGTGTGCAGTAATTCATGGTTGACTGACCAGTGGATGTCGAGCATGGAGACTTTTGAAAGGCTAAACTCTTAAATTATTTTGATTTGGGTTTGTCTGCTTCCTTTACACTAGCGCTACCAATGGCTTTTGAATCATTGAGGAAATGTGTTTTGGCAGGAGGGGGAACAGATATTTCTTACCACCATTTGCTGTGCCTCTACTTTGGCCTAGATATTTATTTATTTAACTAGGCAAGTCAGTTAAGAACAAATTCTTATTTACAATACCCGGACGAGGCTGGGCCAATTGTGCGCCGCCCAATGGGACTCCCGATCACGGCCGGTTGTGATACAGTCTGGATATGAGCAGTAAGCTCCAACCTCTTAGCTCAGCGAGGAGATGGCTCTTTAACGAGCCTGGTCTCAGACTAGATTTAACATAGTAAATGTCAATCTGGGACATTCAAATTAGTATGATATGTAATCATAGCAAACATAACAGAAGGTTACTTATGGCAAAAATGAAAAGAGGGTGTTTTGGTCGGGCGTATAACGCAAACGTCTAACAATCCAAGGTTGCGTATTAGGATCTGATCCCGGACAATGTTAGCATTGTATCTAAATAGCAACTTTGCAACTACTTAGCATGTAACCCTAACCTTAACCAGAAGTGGAAAAAGGTCCTTAATAGATAACCTTAATATAAAATCACTAGATTAAAAGAGTAAGTAAAAGTCTAAAATGATCTGGTTTTAAATGCGCTTATATTAAGAAAACCAGATGGCACGATTTCCTTTTAAAAAAAATAAATAATTGACAGCCAGGGGCACACTCCAACACTAAGACGTCATTTACAAACGAAGCATTTGTGTTTAGTGAGTCTGCCAGATCAGAGGCAGTAGAGATGACCAGGGACATTATTTTGATGAGTGCGTGAATTGGACCATTTTCCTATAACTGCTAAGCATTCAAATTGTAACGTACTTTTGGGTGTCAGGGAAAGTATTGAATTAAAAGTACAATTCCGTACATATAAAAAATATAAATAGTAAAGTACAGATACCCCCATAAAACGATTTCAGTAATACTTATTTTTACTTTACACCACTGACCTTAACCCTTTTGGCTAACCCTAACCCCTAGCCCAGTGAAGGTTAGCCAACTAGCTAACGTTAGTGTTAGCCAACTTGTCCCTGGATGACCTGTAGTGAGGTACAGTATCATGCGAGGTGGAGGTAGTTGCAACCAGTGGAGGCTGCTGAGTGGAGGACGGAACATAATATTGGCTGGAATGGAGTCAGTAGAATGGTATCAACCACATGGAAACCACGTGTTTGATACCATTCCATTGACTTTATTCCAGCCATTATTATGATCCGTCCTCCCCTCAGCAGCCTCCACTGGTTGCATATTATTTCTCCTTCTCTCTAGTTTCTCAAGGGGTGTTTGTTGGTGGTCGTGGCATGCATAAATGCTGATTATACTTTAGAGGTGTTGGAATTCGTAACTCTGTCTGTCTCTATGCCTCACGGCATACATTTCACTAAAAGTGTAGACAAAATTCGCCAGAGATATATTGGTCGGTTGTCTTTCATCATCTGAGAACAGCAGAGACACAGACAACGCCTCGCAGATGGTTTGGGTTCTTTGACTATCTCAGGTATTCAGCTCGTAGACCTTAGTGGTGTTAGGTCCTTTTCATTTTGACCCCAACGCATCAATTTACGCATCATATTGTCACACACCTTGGGGGGGTGGGTGGGTCATGCCACTGTGAGGTCACACGGTGTGACCCCCCCTGCGACCCTTCCTCATCCCGGGCTAAAAATGTTACTGACCTTAATGCGTTTCCCCCATGTTGTGGGGTTAAGTGCTTGACAGAAAAAGGAGCAAGGAATTCCGTATAATGAGATTCCAGCAGCTGGGGCAACAAACACCCTTTTCAAAGAGGGATTTCTGGGTTGATAGACGAACTCTGACACAAGTCCATCAAAGAGACTCAGTGTCTGCATCCCAAATGGCACCCTATTTTACTTTTGAACAGAGCCCTAAGGTCACTGATCAAAAGTAGTGCACTATATAGGGAATAGGGTGCCATTTGGGACACACAGAGACTCGCTGAAGGGAGACCATAGTAAAGCCCTTTCAAGGGACAAAGCCAGAGGTATATTTACACAGCCCAGAGACTTGACCTCTACTCCACTTTAGACTGTCATAAGGAGTAGATGGTGAAAGTCTCTCCTTTCTAGGATAACATGGATATCATATGGTGTTGGTTGTCTGTCTGGGATAGAAGGCTATGGCTGAGCTTTAAATTGCTTATGTTTGTTAATTGGTGGTGAGGCATAGTAAAGCCACAAAGCCTGTGTATGCCTAATCTTTCTACAGTAATGTGCTTTATCTGAATTTATAAGGTCACAAACCACGAAGCTCAGTAAACAACAGTTTAATTAAAAGTATATTTCCAGATTGTTTTGAATCTAAAAACAGAACTCTTTGAAGAAGCATTTCCTTTGTCGTTTCACTGCACTTCTTGTCATGGCCTGACTAATGACTTTGACATGATCTACAAGCTCGCCACTGCATATCCTCATTAATACAGCACATGGAATATCATGACTCAAAGTGGCTTCATTAACAGATTCTCAGGATTGAATGGCTCTTAATGTGTTCATGTTGAGATTCTCAGCTCATGATACATTTTCCATCACTTGTATTTCAATCCAACAGTAATTATGCCTATAACCCTCTCTGGCAAAGACGATGCTTTCTTTTCCCCCAGGCTGCTGAGCTGTTCAGAGTAAATCCAAGGGAAAAACACTGGCCAAGCCAAACAATGGCCTTGCTTTGTTGACGGCAGGCCTGTTGGACTGATCTGGTGCATCCAGGGTTTGTTTGACCTCAATGCTCGTGTTTGGGCAGATGAGAGAACCATATCTAATTGTTTCCATCATGGGTGTAGATGCTCTATAAAACATATGTTTATGTAATTGCTGAAACGTACAGTGCCGTGAAAAAGTATTTGCCCAACTTTATTTTTTTTTATACCTTCATTTAACTAGGCAAATCAGTTAAGAACAAATTCTTATTTACAAAGACGGCCTACCCCGGCCAAACCCGGACGACGCTGGGCCAATTGTGCGCCACCCTACGGGACTCCCAATCACGGCCGGTTGTGATACAGCCTGTAATCGAACCAGGGTCTGTAGTGACGCCTCTAGCACTGAGATGCAGTGTCTTAGACTGCTGGGCCACTCTGGATTTCCTCTGTTCATTTAATTTACAAAGTTATGCAACACCCAATGTCCCTGTGTGAAAAAGTAATTACCTTCTTACACTCAATAACTGGTTGTGCCCCCTTTAGCTGCTATGACTCCAACCTAATGCTTCCTGTAGTTGTTGATCAGTCTCTCAACTTGCTGTGGAGGAATTTTTGGCCCAGTCTTGCATGCAGAACTGCTTTAACTCAGCGAAATTTGTGGGTTTTCAAGCATGAACTGCTTATTTCAAGTTCTGCCAAAATGTCTCATTTGGGATTAGGTCTGAACTTTGACTAGGCCATTCTAAAACTTCAAATGTGTTGCTTTTTAGCCATTTTCATGTAGCTTCAGCTCACAGATGGATGGCCTGACATTTTTCTGTAGAATTCTCTGATACAAAGCAGAATTCATGGTTCCTTCTATTAAAGTCGTCCAAGTCCTGAGACGGCAAAACATCCCCAAACCATCACACTACCACCACCGTTTCTTGACCGTTGGAATGAGGTTCTTACTGTGGAATGCAGTGTTTGGTTTTCGCCAGACATAATGGGACCGATGTTGCCTGAAGTTTGCCAAGAAGCACCTGGATGATCATCAAGACTCTTGGAAGAATGTTCTATGACAGATTTAAAGTATAACTTTTTGTATTTTAAGTGGCCTAGTTAAAGTGAAATGGCCTAGTTAAAGTCCAGACCTAATCCCAATTGAGATGTTGTGGCAGGACTTGAAATGAGCAGTTCATGCTTGAAAACCCACAAATGTCGCTGAGTTAAAGTAGTTCTGCATGGAAGAGTGGGCCAAAGTTCCTCCACAGGGACATGAGAGACTAATGAACAACTAAAAGAAGCATTTGGTTAATGTCATTGCAGCTAAAGGTGGCACAACCAGCTTACAATTGGCTCATTCATCCCCCTCCTCTCCCCTGTAACTATTCCCCAGGTCGTTGCTGTAAATGAGAACGTGTTCTCAGTCAATTTACCTGGTAAAATAACGGAGAAATAAAAAAAAAAAAAAATTGAGTGTAAGGGGACAATTACTTTTTCATAAAGGGGCATTGGGTGTTGCATAACTTTGTTTATGAAATAAATAAGTGTCATTGTTGTGTTATTAAAGGTAACCTGAGTGAACAATATTCAGTCTAGTTGGAGATTTGTTGGAGCAACCTAGAACTCTTTATGCAAGGATTGTGCATGGCTTATGAATGTGTTATAAGGTCTTTTTTATGTAGCTGCTGTTCAAATAAGGTACTACCAAAACACCTTGTGAGCCATTTAGATGCTCTGAGGGTGGTGATGGACCTGCCTCCCCCTCCCTTACTCCTGACAAACCCCCACAGGCCTCCGTCATCTCCACACTGCCCCTTCCCCCTCATGTCCCCTCCTTCCATGGCTGCTGTTTCTCACCCTGAGCCGTTTGGCCCAATCACAACCAGGAAGCACTCAGCGCTATCCAAACAGACGGGACCGCCACGTTGGCTGAGCCGGGACACGCACTTCAAACAGCAGAGAGCCGTTTGTTAAAACCAGGGTATTTCCTCACAGCTGTTTCGCAGGGAGTTTCCTTGTATTTTAAAGAAAATAGGGAAAGTAACAGCTTTAAACTCTGGTTACACTTTGACTTGTCTTTCGATGGTGCAGGAGACAACAGATGGCCAAAGTGTTGGAGAATTCTGTACATACAAAACCTATATAGGATTTTTAACTGTACTTCCTGAGTTATCGACCATGAAATCTCCAAGCTGACCCATGAGACCAGGACAGGGTTCTATCTCTATATCATGTGATTACACTTCTACATGCTCTCTCACCTCCCACAGCCATGACATAGAGGGACCAGAGAGAGCGTTTAAAGTAACACCCTTGACTTTCTTGAACTTGTACTTGTCTTTTTGTACTAGCAATGACTTTGCTGATAGCTACTTTATTGAGGGAAAAATGTACTTACTATGTCTGTGATATGTGGTTGTCTCACCTAGCTATCCAATGATTCCAACCTGGTCTCAGAGCATTTCTTATTATTCTGTACGGAATTCCAAGGTACTCATTTTAGTATGATATGTTATGTTTTGTATGATCTATATTAATTTGTGGATGTCCATCACCCATTTCATATATGTTACAAATTACAATTCGTATTATGTGTTCCACATTTTCAAAATGGAGAATGTTAACAATTTACAGAATCTTTACTAATTTACTAAATCTTTACTAATTTACTAAATCTTTAATTTACTAAATCTTATGAATTTGAAAAACGTATAGGTTACAAATTCTAGCTAGGTGGCTAACGTTAGCTAGCTGGCTAATGTTAGCTAGGTTAGGGGTTAAGTTTAGGAGTTTGTTTAAAGTGGAACTGAAAGCATTATAGCAACATGAAATCTTATTAAAATCTTTTCATATACACCCAAGGAAGGATATGACAGGATAGTTTTTGTTTTTTTACATTTCCTGACAAGCGAGCACGGTCATTTTCAAATTTTCATAAATTGTTTGAATTATGTGTACTAAGGCACTTGTGAAAATTCTATAGCAATGTAGAGTGAGAAAGTGGCATGCGTTTGGACAATTAATAGACACTGCAGTAAATAAAACCTAATAAAACATGTCTCGTCCAGGACCATAGTCTACCCCAATCAGAGGAGCAGTAGGCCTATCAAGCCATTTACCACAAAGGCCAGCCATCATTCAATTTGAACTGGACTGTGTGTTTACAGGCAGTAGGACCTGCCATCATTCACTATGAACTGGACTATGTGTTTACAGGCAGTTGCAACAGTGCAACTTTAGATCATTAGAACACATTCGGCATAAAGCAACAAAATACACTTGAATGGATTTCTGCAAATATGTAGCTAAATACCACAGGAGTCTTCTTATATTTGGAGGATTTGCAGTCCTATTGATCAAACAACCATAACAAGGCAGGCTCTTTCCCTATATGCACATAAACAGCAACAAGATCAACAACTAATGCTAGCCAGAGCGAGATGAGCTAAAATCTAACAAAGAAACATTAGAGAAACCCTCTCAAATGTTTTCAGCTAGGTGGTTGTTGAAATTGCACTGATAAATGATGAGGAATAGCCTCCTTCTGCAGCTTGCCTGCTAATGCATGCTTTGTCCCAACCAAGCACCCAAGCTAACTGGATAAAGTTGGCTAGCTAGCTACTTACAGACACACATGAGAGAACACCTCACTGACCGTTTGACTCACCCTAGCAGAGCTGGTTAGATTGTTTCCATGTTATATAGAGCATTCGTGACTAACATTAACTGTTTTTGCCTACGTTTACTGACACCGGTCATATTCAGCGGGTGTCGGGCGTTTGAAAATTCATCAGTTTTTCTGCGCTCTGGCACACTCAGATAAGAGTGCTCTGAAATCAGAGTAGATGGCTAGCCAGAGTGAATTAAGCGAATACAAGCGCTATGCTAACTGGATAACTGTTGTTCGGTACTAGTGTTTCACATTTCTTGCTAGCTACCCAAATGAAATGTGCATCTCTAGCTGTGTAGCCACAGAAAAATTATATGAGGGGAAAAAGTCAGCCACTCATCCAATTATATTTTTTGACTACCAAGAAATGTATTGGTGAATTATATTAATCATGCATTTTTTTTATTTTACTAGGCAAGTCAGTTAAGAACAAATTCTTATTTTCAATGACGGCCTAGGAACAGTGGGTTAACTGCCTTGTTCAGGGGGCAGAACGACAGATTTGTACCTTGTCAGCTCAGGGAATTGAACTTGCAACCTTTACGGTTACCAGTCCAACGCTCTAACCACTCTGCTACCCTGCCGCATCCATCCATTCTGTCAACAATGCCTTAGTGTACGCCATGGAATGTTGGGTCAAATTGAAACTACTTTTAAAACCTCTTATGAAGTTGGTTTCGTAGCATCAACTTGGAATTGTATATTTGTTAAGGATATATCATTGTTTCTTTCATAACTGCAAAGTAGTTAAAATGCTGTTAGTTCCAATTTAAAGGGTTAGGGGAAGGGTTAGCTAACAGGGTTCAGGCTATTATTAGGGGAAGGGTTAGCTAACAGGGTTCAGGCTATTATTAG
>QNTS01001719.1:52080-78069 GCA_003317085.1 Hucho hucho | reverse complement strand
GAAGGGTTAGCTAACAGGGTTCAGGCTATTATTAGAAGAAGGGTTAGCTAACAGGGTTCAGGCTATTATTAGAAGAAGGGTTAGCTAACAGGGTTCAGGCTATTATTAGAAGAAGGGTTAGCTAACATACTAAGTTGTTAAAGTTGCTAATTAGCAAAACATTCTAAAGTTGTCCGTGATGATATTCGAACTCGCAACCTTTGGGTTGCTAGACATTCGGGTTATATGCCTACCTATCCACCCTGACCAACAACCCTACTTTCGTTTTTGCCTTATGTAACCATCTGTCTTATGTAACCATACCAAACGTAACATATCATAGTATATGTAAAGTGAATATTAACTCTATCATCACCGTCATATACCTCTCTCAATGGGCTGGGAATGCCTTAGAGAAAAATCATACAGAAAACCATAGATGGTATTTGGAATTGTGTTATTTGTTTTTCTGGGCCCACATGGCTTGGAGTTGGAGTGCTGATCTAGGATCCGGTCCTCCCTGTGCATATAATCTTATTCATTAGGATCTAAAATACAAATTGATCTTCCTGCTGCCTGCCAGGGAGACTCTGGAAGCAATGGCTGCTGCGACGTAACACATGCACAACATCCTTCTCTGCAGAGTGGTGACCTTGGTGACCTTCCTGACGATAACAAGAATGCGGGGAGGTGACACCACTGAGAACAGATGTCCAGGTCAGACTCCCCAAAACTCCTGCAGCAGCCCTGACCCACAATTTCCTTGGGTTAAAAAGGGGAGGAGAAAGGGGGAGAGGATGTCAAAGGATGTCCTAACAACAAGAAAGGAGAAATCTCCCAAGTGTGTTTCCTCTGTATCATGTTCCTCCAGGGCAGGGAGGAGGACTGCATGTGTTTTTGAATGAAACCCAGATAATGCTGTTTTTGAGCCAGGTTTTATCTGGTAGAACACTGCCGGCAGGATACGGTGTACAACGTAACACTTCCTGTTTATAGCGAGAGGCATTATTGATTGGTTCCGCTCGGCCATGTGACATCAAATACAACATAATCATATCACAGGTCATGCTAGGCTAGACCCTCCAGCTGATGGTCACTGGCTTCAAGCAGATGTTGACATGTCAAAGTTATGTTGCTGTATCCTCGTTGTGGGTCTCAGAACCCAGGGAGGACCAAGCTGCTGAGACGTCAAGGTTAATGGGACTTCCAGATGCCAGACACACACACACACAGAGGTGATTTACAGACCCAGAGACCCTTGGACTGTTTATCAAGCTTCCTTTGTTGGATGCTGTGGACGGAGCAGTGAATATTGTAACACCTCGGCTATGATGTATTCCCCGGTCAGCTCCCCCATGTGAACTTAGATGACAATGCTGCCAAGGCCTCCTAGCTAATGGTTCTTCTCTCTGACTTATTTTTTAAACATTTTAGTCATTTAGCAGACGCTTTTATCCAGAGCGACTTAAGCTTACCGTATTCTTCTCAGTCAAAACAGTTGGATGACTAGTTTCCATAAAAAATATTCCACTTGAGAAATATAGCACCCAACATCTTAGTTAGATGTAAAATTGTGTGAATAAGACCTCTGCAAAAACGTTATAATTAATTACAGATTTCTTTAGTTAACTTAGATTAATTCGGACTATTTTGAGGAAGTGTACTTTTGCTAACAGTAATATTGCCTCGTTCTTCTCATTTTCCAAGCAAAGTTATTTTAAGGTAGTATGCGTCCAGACATTCACTTAGCAGAATTCGGCTAGGCTAGGAGAAAACCAAACATATGTATGCAGACACATTTACAGGAGCAATTAGGGTTAAGTGCCTTGCTCAAGGACACAGACAGACTTTTCATCTAGTTTGCTCGGGGATTAAAACTAGCGACCTTTCAGTTACTGGCCCAACACACTTAACTGCTTAGCTACCCACCGCTAAGGTGATGATGTCATTGAATCTCCCTGGTCTTCCCATTTTTTAGGGCTCCCACACCAAAAGGACTATATTTATACTACACTCCTGTTTCTCCCTCTTTTTCTTTCATTCACTCTTTCTTTGTTTCCTTCCACCTCCCCACCTCACCATGTCAACGGCATGTGTGAGCTACAGCCAAAAGGAAAATCAGGAAAGCAGGGTCCTGGAAAGAAAACTCTGATCATTGATACCGCTCTGACTGTGGCATGAAACAATAAAACACTGGTGTAAATAAGGAAACTTCTCTAATTGAAGAGAACAGTCATACCATACCTGAAAACATGTGGTTAGCCAAGTGTCCTTCACTGTGTGGAAGAAGAACTGGAATGATACGTAGATGGAAACATGGCCGACTTGCACACTACACACATCCACCCATACAGCGCCTTCGGAAGGTGTTCAGACCCGTTGACTTTTTCCACATTTTATTATGTTACAGCCTTATTTTACACACAATACCCCAAAATCACAAAGCAAAAACCGTTTTTTTAAAACATTTTTGCATATTTATTAAAAATAAAAACCAGAACTTATTTACATAAGTATTCAGACCCTTTGCTATGAGACTCGAAATTGAGATGCATCCTGCTTCCATTGATCATCCTTGAGATGTTTCTACAACTTGATTGGAGTCCACCTATGATAAATTCAATTGATTGGACATGATTTGGAAAGGCACACACCTGTCTATATAAGGTCTCACAGTTGACAGTGCATGTCAGAGCAAAAATCAAGCCATGAGGTCGAAAGAATCGTGTCGAATCACAGATTTGGGGAAGGGTACCAAAACATTTCTGCAGCATTGAAGGTCCCCTAAAACACAGTGGCCTCCATCATTCTGAAATGGAAAAGTATTGGAAGCACCAAGACTTTTCCTAGAGCTGGCCGCCCGACCAAACTGAGCAATCGGGGGAGAAGGACCTTGGTCAGGGAGGTGATCAAGAACCCAATGGTCACTCTGACAGAGCTCTAGAGTTCCTCTGTGGAGATGGGAGAACCTTCCAGAAGGACAACCATCTCTGCAACACTCCACCAATCAGGCCTTTATGGTAGAGTGGTCAGACGGAAGCCACTCCTTAGTAAATTATACATGACATGCCTCTTGGAGTTTGCCAAAAAGGCACCTAAAGACTTTCAGACCAAGAGAAACAAGATTCTCTGGTCTGATGAAACCAAGATTGAACTCTTCGGCCTGAATGCCAAGTGTCACGCCTGGAAGAAACCTGGCACCATCCTGACAGTGAAGCATGGTGGTGGCATCATCATGCTGTGGAGATGTTTTTCAGCGACAGGGATTGGGAGACTAGTCAGGATTGAGGCATAGATGAACTGAGCAAAGTACAGAGAGGTCCTTGATGAAAAACTGCTCCAGAGCTCTCAGTACCTCATATTGGGGCAAAGGTTCACCTGCCAACAGGACAACGACCCTAAGCACACAGCCAAGACAACGCAGGAGTGGCTTCGGGACAAGTCTCAATGTCCTTGAGTGGCACAGCCAGAGCCTGGACTTGAACCCGATCGAACAGCTCTGGAGAGGGTTAGGGTTAGGGTCTGTAAATGTGATATTTAAGTTTTTTATTTGTAATACATTTGCAAAGAATTCTAAAAACCTGTTTTTACTTTGTCCTTATGTGGTATTGTGTGTAGATTGATGAGGGGGAAAAAACTATTTAATCAATTTTAGAATAAGGTTGTAACGTAAAGAGGAAAAGGTCAAGGTGTCTGAATACTTTCCGAAGGCACTGTACATACAGTCCTCAAAATGCGCTCCGTTCCCAAGCCTGCACACACACACTTCTTACCCTGCACATAGATATTAACACACACTCCCCCATTGCTGTACTTATGGCAGGGTTTCAGGCTCGTTGCGAGTTTCATTGTGTTGATGAATGGAGGCTTGCATGGTTGAGTTGGAGATTGACCTGGGAGATTATATGTAATGGAAAGCAGATTCTCCTAGCCAGTTAGGGAGGCTATCTCTCCCTCTCTCCCCATCTCTCTCACTTTCTTTTTATTTATTTTGTCTCACTCTCCATCGCCCCCTCTCTTTCCTTTTGTCTTCTTTTTCCCCTCTCCTCTTTCTCCCTTTCTCCTTTCCTACCCAGGGCACAGTGAAGTCCCACACTCACACTGCTCACTCTGTTTTCTATGTAATTAGACACCTTATGGCATTATGGCCAACAGGACTTACCCTTCCTTCCGTCTTTCCGTCCAGCCTCCCGACCTTTCTACGGTTCCGGTGGATGGCAGTGACCGGCTCAACTGTCTAATTTCTTTCCAAAACTGTGTTGTGGTTTCCTCATCTCAGGATCAGAAAGGTACCCTGAGACTTACATTTTTTTTCTGAGTGTATTAAAGTTCCACAGCAGACTTGCTGATACAGGAAACTCAGCCGTGTCAGTTTTCTACTGGGTAGAAGGAAACAGATATTCATCCAAGTCAACTTAGATACATTGTTTCATACGTGATCTCCTCATTCTCTGACTTTTATATGTAGAAGTGTTGAGAAGAGGTAGGAAGTTCGCTGCATGTGTCCGTTTTCAGCTATTTTAATGTTTGAATCCTTATGTCAGTAGACTTTCACTTGTGAGTTTCAAATGATTCATCAGAGACTAGACAGAAAGGTGCCCTTATGACCTATACAGGCAATGCCAATGACTAATGTATTCCTGTAGTCTGCATTGACTTCTCCAGACCTATAGAGCAGTCGACTCAGGCAGACAAACCGTGTCTGGAGAAAAGCTTAACCCAAGAAAGATGGCAAGATGGAGGACCAGACTGGATTTCCACTGTGGTGTGCGTGTGTGTGCGTGCATGCTTGCCTGTGTGTACATGTGTGTGGGATGTTCTAGATCAGATCCGTCTCCATTATGGTTATGAGAGAGGGGGACCAGTGACTAGTGGAGAATATGAATATCTGACCAGAGACAGTAGACAGCATTGTACTCTGTCTGGGTTTATAGACCAGGACCCAGTCATAAAGAACCATTCACCAGGCTGATTCTATACTGCCTGGGTTGGCTGGCTTATTAAATATGCCCCTCTGACTCCATCCTCTTTCTCCCGTCCTCCCACATTCAGATCTGCTCAGGAAGAGTTATCTTGTTAAACTGGAGAAATCCATTCATGTTTTTTCTCTCTCTCTTTGGCATGTCAGTTAAGTGTTTATGAACTCTGGAGTGGTTTAGCGTTGGAGGGGCTTTTGTCGGAGAGGGAAAATGTAGGCCAAGCATTTGCTTTATATTGGCTTCTCCTGAAGAGAGGGTTTGGAGGTGCGTCAGTCACTTTGGCCCTTGGTGTGTGCACGTCTGTATAACATGCTGACTAGACCGGACACACGCGTGAGTCTGTCTGCGTGCGCATGTTTATTTTGTCCATCCACACCAGACGCGATCAGGACACGCAGGTTGAAATATCAAAATGAACTCTGAACCAACTATATTAATTTGGGGACAGGTCGAAAAGCATTAAACATTTATGGACATTGAGCTAGTTAGCTTGCTGTTGCTAACTAATTTGTTCTGGGATATAAACATTAAGTTGTTATTTTACCTGAAATGCACAAGGTCCTTTTTTTCTGGATCTTTGTAGAATTTGGACCTATTTTTAGTCACAAAAAATCTATCGTGTGTTTTCTACTCCGACAATTAATCCACAGATAAAAGGGGAAACCTAGTTAGTTTCTAGTAATATCTCCTCCTTCAGTCTTCTTCTTATTCTGTGGACTTTATAAGGCGGTTGGCAACCAACTTTAAGGTGCATTACCACCACCAAATGGACTGGAGTGTGGGCCTCAGTTCAACTTCCAATCACCCACGTGGGCACAGTGGCAAGAAAAAGTATGTGAACCCCCTTTGGAAATACCTGGATTTCTGCATAAATTGGTCATCAAATTTGATCTGATCTTCATCTAGGTCACAATAATAGAAACTCGTCAGTCTATTCTTCTTCTGAGAAATTGCGAAGAAACTGAAGATCTCGTACAACGCTGTGTAATTCTCCCTTCACAGAACAGCGCAAACTGGCTCTAACCAGAATAGAAAGAGGAGTGGGAGGCCCCGGTGCACAACTGAGCAAGAGGACAAGTACATTAGAGTATCTAGTTTGAGAAACAGACGCCTCACAAGTCCTCAACTGGCAGCTTCATTAAATAGTAAAGAGGCGACTCTGGGATGCTGGCCTTCTCAGCAGAGCTCCTCAGTCCAGTGTCTGTGTTCTTTTGCCCATCTTAATATTTTATTTTTATTGGCCAGTCTGAGATATGGCTGTTTCTTTGCAACTCTGCCTAGAAGGCCAGCATCCCGGAGTCACCTCTTCACTTTTGATGTATTGAGACTGGTGTTTTGTGGGTACTATTAAATGAAACTGCCAGTTGAGGACTTGTGAGGCGTCTGTTTCTAAAACTAGACACTCTAATGTACTTGTCCTCTTGCTCAGTTGTGAACCGGTGCCTCCCACTCCTCTTTCTATTCTGGTAAGAGCCAGTTTGCGCTGTTCTGTGAAGGGAGTAGTACACAGCGTTGTACGAGATCTTCAGTTTCTTCGCAATTTCTTGCATGGAATAGCCTTAATTTCTCAGAACAAGAATAGACCGACGATTTTCAGAAGGAAGTGATTTGTTTCTGGCCATTTGGAGCATGTAATCGAACCCACAAATGCTGATGCTCCAGATACTCAACTAGTCTAAAGAAGGCCAGTTGTATTACTTCTTTAATCAGCACAACAGTTTCAGCTGTGCTAACAAAATTGCAATGATACATTAGTATTTTAAAATTATAAACTTGGATTAGCTAACACAACGTGCCATTGGAACACAGGAGTGATGGTTGCTGATAATGGGTCTCTGTACGCCTATGTAGATAATCCATTAAATATCAGTCGTTTCCAGCTACAATAGTCATTTACAACATTAACAATGTCTACACTGTATTTCAAATCAATTTGATGTTATTTTAATGGACAAAAAATTTGCTTTTCTTTCAAAAACAAGGACATTTCTAAGTGACCCCAAACTTTTGAACGGTAGTGTATATACAGTGGCTTGCGAAAGTATTCACTCCCTTTGACATTTTTCCTATTTTGTTGCCTCACAACCTGGAATTAAAATTGATTTTTGGGGGTTGTATCATTTGATTTACACATCATGCCTATCACTTTGAAAATGCAAAATATTTTTTCTGTGAAACAAACAAAAAATAAGACAAAAAACGGAAAACTTGAGCGTGCATAACTATTCACCCCCCCAAAGTCAATACTTTGTAGAGCCACCTTATATAGCAATTACAGCTGCAAGTCTCTTGGGGTATGTCTCTATAAGCTTGGCAGATCTAGCCACTGGGATTTTTGCCCATTCTTCAAGGCAAATCTGCTCCAGCTCCTTCAAGTTGGATGGGTTCCACTGGTGTACAGCAATCTTTAAGTCATACCACAGATTCTCAATTGGATTGAGTTCTGGGCTTTGACTAGGCCATTCCAAGACATTTAAATGTTTCCCCTTAAACCACTCAAGTGTTGCTTTAGCAGTATGCTTAGGGTCATTGTCCTGCTGGAAGGTGAACCTCCGTCACAGTCTCAAATCTCTGGAAGACTGAAACAGGTTTCCCTCAAGAATATCCTTGTATTTAGTGCCATCAATCATTCCTTCAATTCTGACCAGTTTCCCAGTCCCTGCCGATGAAAAACATCTCCACAGCATGATGCTGCCACCACCATGCTTCACTGTGGGGATGGGGTTCTCGGTGTGAAATGAGGTGTTGGGTTTGTGCCAGACTTAGTGTTTTCCTTGATGGCCAAAAGGCTCAATTTTAGTCTCACCTGACCAGAGTGCCTTCAATATTTTTGGGTAAAGTGGTCCTATGGCTTAAAGTGGTCCTATGGACAGATACTCCAATCTCTGCTGTGGAGCTTTGCAGCTCCTTCAGGGTTGTCTTTGGTCTCTTTGTTGCCTCTCTGATTAATGCCCTCCTTGCCTGGTCCGTGAGTTTTGGTGGGCGGCTCTCTCTTGGCAGGTTTGTTGTGGTGCCATATTCTTTCCATTTTGTAATAATGGATTTAATGGTGCTCCGTGGAATGTTCAAAGTTTCAGATATTTTTTATAACCCAACCCTGATCTGTACTTCTCCACAACTTTGTCCCTGACCTGTTTGGAAAGCTCCTTGGTCTTCATGGTGCTGCTTGCTTGGTGGTGCCCCTTGCTTAGTGGTGCTGCAGACTCTGGGGTCTTTCAGAACAGATGTATATATACTGATATCATGTGACAGATCATGTGACACTTAGATTTCACACAGGTGGATTTATTTAACTAATTATGTGACTTCTGTAGGTAATTGGTTGCACCAGATCTTATTTAGGGGCGTCATAGCAAAGGGGGTGAATACATACAGTATGCACGCACCACTTTTCCCTTTTTTATTTCTTAGAATTTTTTGAAACAAGTAATTTTTTCATTTCACTTCACCAATTTACATGACTCCATATGTGTTATTTCATTGTTTGATGTCTTTATCAAATAATATAAAAAATAAAGAAAAACCCTTAGCTATGTCCAAACTTTTTACTGGTACTGTATATTTGATAAAACATTGAATTTGGCCTTACTGCTATTAGCCCATAGAAAACGCATTGAATAACAGATTCGTAGCGCAATGACTGGAAGTCATTGGGTATCTACTAGCATGCTAGCAGATACCCATAGACATCCAGTCATTTCGCTAATGCTAGTTAGCAGTGGGTCGCAGAACTACCTCTAGCTTCCTTCATTTTGGACACAGAGACCTAAAAATGTATCCACAAGTTCATCTGACTCTGGGGAAGTAGATAAAGGGCCTCATTGCCAAAATCCCAAAGTAGCCCTTTAAGGGGTTGGGGGGCTGGAGGGGGGTTGGGGGGCTGGAGGGGGGTCGGGGGTTCACTGAGAGAAAACATGCTCCCATCCAAAACTGAGCTTAAATCCAGAGCAGGGGGAAGTGATGTGGGAGGGGGGCGTGGAGGGATATGGGGGTCATATTTCATCACCAGAAAAGGATTTATACACTGCATTGGTCCAACCATGATATAGGGCAGCTTTGAGAAGAAGGAAAGAAATGGGTGTGGGTGGGGGTACAAAGAGAGAGAGCGAGAGAGAGACAGCGGGAGGTTGCAAAAGTTAGTTGAGAAAGGGAGAGAGCAATTAAGGGAGAGAGAGAAAGAGCGGTTCCACTTTTGGCTGAACCCTGTACCATTGTGTGGTTGATCCTATCGTCTTTCCCAGAGCCCATTTCCACCAGGGGATCAGAGGAGGAACCTTAGGGACAATCAGAGGATTTCGAATTGTGATAGAATTCAGCTCAGTTTCCCAATGTTTGTTCCTCTTCCGTTAGATAGGCCTGATGCATTGTTGTGGATCACTGAGGGAGAAGAGAGGGAGAGAAGCTGGCACGGTTATTTCTTACAAGTCAGCTGTCCTACGTCTTGAGTGGGGATATTGAAAGCATTGTGGTTTGTGATGATTTCAAGCCCTTTTCGAACACAAGGCCAAAAGCCCTCAAGACTTGGATGGGTTTCTTCCATTACTTTGTTCTATTAGCAGTTAGGCGTTCAAACATCACAAACAAGACCTGGCAGGGAGAGTTTTTTGTTTTGTTTCAACGCTCTCTCTCTATCACCTCCTAACCGAGCGTGATTCCTGACACCCTCCACAGGATCTGTGCTGGGCCTTAAGAGTTAAACACAATGTTATTTGTTTTCATTTTGGTACAATGGCGTATTGTTGGAGAAAAAGTTATCCATAATTCTGAAACAATTTCCTTTTGTTAGGCACGTAATATACATGGTGGAGCTGCCCCTGGCAAAAAGTGTGTGTGTGTTCTGTTCTATTCCATTCTGGTTTCACTGTGTTCTGCCTCCCATCATAAGGTGGGTGAATTCAATTTGTCACCTAGTCTAACCCTTATGTCCTCTTGTCCTTCCACCAGGATAAAGTGGCCAAGGGGGCAGTTGAAATCATTGAAGGGGCACAGTTTTGGGGTTTTCTTGCATTGGAATGATATTGAATTCTGCTTATATTTATTTTATTTAACTAGGCAAGTCAGTTAAGAACAAATTCTTAATTAGAATGACAGACTAGGAACAGTGGGTTAACTGCCCTGTTCAGGGGCAGATCGACAGATCTTTACCTTGTCAGCTCTGGGATTTGATCTAGCAACCTTTACGGTCACTGGCCCAACGCTCTAACCACTAGGCTACCTGCCGCCCCATATCACGCTATACCACAATAAACATAAAGTTCAAATGCCGACACTCCAAGACCATTGATTGAGTGCTTTTGAAGTGACAGGTTGCCATGAAATCTGTAGCCCATCTCCATGCGCTGTATCAGCAGAATGGACAGCGCCCTACACAGTAAAGGCCGTTTTGGTAATGAATATAGACTACTCCACTGAGCTACATCCCCTCAGTGGTGCAAGCGTTGCGTTTAGAGCAGAAAAAATGATATCCCAGTGAAAAGGAAACTGTTGAATCGCCTCAAGGCCACAGGTGGCAAGCCTCTCCCTGGTGGTGTAGTGGTTAATATTCAGAGAGGTATCATCACTGCAGGCCCCTTGCACTGCCGTTGGGAACAGTTGGAGGGGGCTGTGGAGGCATTATCCTGGCGGTGCTTCTGGAAGGGTGGGTAGGCTCTGCATGTGGAGCTAGCTGGAGCTCGGCAGGATCATTGCTGCTTGGCTTGGTGGCGGCCTCTGTGGTTCTGCTGCTCATCGCTCTCCTTTTGGCTTTGTTTGGGTACTTTGGCGAAGCAGTGGCAGATTAGCTGGTTCGAGCTAGCTAAATAGCCAAAGGCTAATAACGCTAATGATTTTTACAGCTAGCTAAGAAGAGAACTAAACTCTATAGTGGTGGAGCGTGTGGCAGAGTTGAGTGAAGCAGCTTCAACGGTAAACTTGACCCCGCCCTTATAAATCTAAATAAAATATTTCAGGCGGGGGCGTATCACGTTATTCACTTAGCCTACCACAGATGAGAAGCGTTTTTTTCTTGCTTTTTATGGAAACCTAAAGGAGTCATACCTAACCACACACCGTGGTACGCTCTGTCCATTGTGCTGACACAATGCAGCGGAGACACCGATTTTTAGCCAACCTGTCACGCAATCTTCAGAACTTTTTTGCTATTTTTATATAGTAACAAAACTGAGGGGGCACAAGTTTCACCTGAATGGGCTAAGCCCCCTTTTCGATCGGGGCCCGTGCTTCTGTCTTAACATGCCCTCCGTTCGGCAAGTCTGACCATGACTCCATTTTGTTGCTCCCAGCCTACAGACAGAAACTAAAACAGGAAACGCCTGTTCTCAGGTCTGTTCAACGCTGGTCCGACCAATCTGATTCCACGCTGCAAGATTGCTTCGAGCACGTGGACTGGGATATGTTCCAGATAGCATCGGACAACAACATTGATGTATACGCTGATTCGGTGAGCGAGTTTATTAAAAGCTTCCCCACCCAGAAACCGTGGATTGATGGCAGCATTCGCGCAAAACTGAAAGCGCGAACCACTGCTTTTAACCAGGGTAAGGCGACTGGAAACATGACTGAAAACAAACAGTGTAGCTATTCCCTTCACAAGGCAATCAAACAAGCTAAGCGTCAATATAGAGACAAAGTAGAGTCACAATTCAACGGCTCAGACACGAGAGGAATGTGGCAGGGTCTACAGTCAATCACAGACTACAAAAAGAAAACCAGCCCCGTCGCGGACCACGACGTCCTGCTCCCAGACAAACTAAACAACTTCTTTGCTCGCTTTGAGGACAATACAGTGCCACCGACACGGCCCGCTACCAACACCTGCGGGCTCACCTTCACCGCAGCCAACGTGAGTAAAACATTTAAATGTGTTAACCCTCTCAAGGCTGCTGGCCCAGATGGCATCCCTGGCCGTGTCCTCAGAGCATGCGCAGACCAGCTGGCTGGTGTGTTTACGGACATATTCAATCCCTATCCCAGTCTGCTGTTCCTACATGCTTCAAGAGGGCCACCATTCTTCCTGTTCCCAAGAAAGCTAAGGTAACTGAGCTAAATGACTATCGCCCCGTAGCACTCACTTCCGTCATCATGAAGTGCTTTGAGAGACTAGTCAAGGATCATATCACCTCCATCCTGCCAGACACCCTGGACCCACTCCAATTTGCTTACCGTCCCAATAGGTCCACAGACGACGCAATCTCAATCACACTGCATCCTGCCCTAACCCATCTGGACAAGAGGAATACCTATGTAAGAATGCTGTTCATCGACTACAGCTCAGCATTTAACACCATAGTACCCTCCAAGCTCGTAATTAAGCTCAAGACCCTAGGTCTCGACCCAGCTCTGTGCAACTGGGTCCTGGACTTCCTGACGGGCCGGACCCAGGTGGTGAGGGTAGGAAGCAACATCTTCACCCCGCTGATCCTCAACACTGGGGCCCCACAAGGGTGCGTTCTCAGCCCCCTCCTGTACCCCCTGTTCACCCATGACTGCGTGGCCAAGCACGCATCCAACTCAATCATCAAGTTTGCTGACGACACTACAGTGGTAGGCTTGATTACCAACAACGACGAGATGGCCTACAGGGAGGAGGTGAGGGCCCTCGGAGTGTGGTGTCAGGAAAACAACCTCTCACTCAACGTCAACAAAACAAAAGAGATGATCGTGGACTTCAGGAAACAGGAGAGGGAGCACCCCCCTATCCACATCGACGGGACAGTAGTGGAGAAGGTGGAGGCTCAGGAGGCTGAAGAAATTCGGCTTGTCACCAAAATCACTCACAAACTTCTACAGATGCACAATCGAGAGCATCCTGTCGGGCTGTATCACCGCCTGGTACAGCAACTGCTCCGCCCACAACCATAAGGCTCTCCAGAGGGTAGTGAGGACTGCACAACGCATCACCGGGGGTAAACTACCTGCCCTCCAGGACACCTACACCACCCGATGTCACAGGAAGGCCAAAAAGATCATCAAGGACAACAAACACCCGATTCACTGCCTGTTCACCTCACTATCATCCAGAAGGCGAGGTCAGTACAGGTGCATCAAAGCTGGGACCGAGATACTGAAAAACAGCTTCTACCTCAAGGCCATCAGACTGTTAAACAGCCATCACTAACATTGAGTGGCTGCTGCCAACATACTGACTTAAATCTCTAGCCACTTTAAATAATAGGAATTGGATGTAACAAATGTATCACTAGCCACTTTAAACAATGTTGTATATAATGTTTACATATCTGACATTAATCATATCAAATGTATACACTGTACTCTAAACCATCTACTGCATCTTGCCTATGCCGTTCGGCCATCGACTCAAATCTCTAGCCACTTTAATGATTATAATTGGATGAAATAAATGTATCACTAGCCACTTTAAACGATGCCATTTATATAATGTTTACATATCCTACATTACTCATCTCATATGTATATACTGTACTCTATACCATCTACTGCATCTTGCCTACGCCGGGCAGCCGTCGCTCATCCATATATTTATATGTACATACTCATATTCATTCCTTTACTCTTGTGTGTATAAGGTAGTTGTTGTGAATTTGTTAGATTACTTGTTAGATACTACTGCATGGTCGGAACTAGAAGCACAAGCATTTTGCTACACTCGCATTAGCATCTGCTAACCATGTGTATGTGACAAATAAAATTTGATTTGATTTGACCTTGGCATCATCCGAGGACCGTGATAAGAGAAGGCTACCTACAGAATGCTGATATGGCTCCTGCCCAGCCTCCTTCCTCTCTATCTTCTCTTCCTCAGGGCAATACAGATCATTAGGCTAGGGATGGGAGTGGAGGCACTCCTGGCAACAACGATCAAATTGTAGCTCATAAATCCTTAGGTTTCTTCCGTTTCCTTCCCTAATAAGATTATGGGGGTTGAATCAGATGGTGATGATGTATACGTTTGGGTGGGTGCAGAAGGCATCACCAAGGCATCGTATAATTGCAGGTTGGATTTGGGTTTTGTTGATTAAATTGGAATTTCTGAGGGTGAAACACACCATAGGACCATTGGACCACAGGGACACATATAATTAAATTGAATTTCAGCTAGAACTATAAAGAAGAATGGTATGTTAGAAAATCCATGCATGCTGTAACACAGAATCCATTGTCAACCTAATGTCAACAAACTTCTGTATTGTTTTGCTGTATTTGATATGCTCAGCTTTTCCAGCAGAATGGAAAGCCAATCTTTTCCCACACTTCGAGCAATGATTTCATTTCCATGTATCCATCCAAAGGATTGGATATCTTTCATAGACGTATAAAGCCATCTCTAACTCATTCCCCATGGTATACAGTATCTTTGTGAATTTGTGCCAATATTTGCCTCTGTTTTACCTTCTAACCCCTTAGCACAAATTTCAAATCAATTTACTTTCTCCCAAATTCTAACTTTATTTCATAATCAAATTATTATATAAGGTGGTTGCTGCAAAATACAATTGTCACTTGGAGCCTGCCCTATGAAGCAAATCCAATCAGATCACAATCAGAAATATCGGAATGTCTAGCCCTTTGAAGTCTAGAAGTTTAATTTGTTTTTGCAGATCGAGCAGTAGAGAAATTGTTATTTTTAGGCCTGGTATTTGTGAACCAGGTAGACATGATCCAAGGCATGACCCAAGTGTTTGGGTATGTTTCCCATCTATGAGTTCTGATTGTTTGGCATTATAATCGTCGTGTCTGGACACATCTCTTTCTGGCACAGTCATTAAAGGAAAGCGTCAAACCTGGCGTTAATTAAAGACAGTGTATCTGCCTCCCATATCCTGTAGACAGCACAGTAAGGACCTGGATGGCCTGTTATGAGACATCTGGTCATGAATTCTATGGGACATGAGACAATTCCTATTGTAGACGTTCAGTCATACGCTACCAATGTGTGAATAGCGGTGTGTGTGGGTGGGGAAGGGTGCGTGGGCGTGTGTAGGTGTGCGTGCGTACATGTTCTTACATCCTTGTGTGTCTTTTGTCCCTGCAGTAATTCTCAAAGGTCATTGAAGTGCAATGTCCTGATTCTACAGTATAATGGTCAAAACAAATCGGATCTCCCTTGGGTTCTAAGCCTCAGTTCAGCTGCCAGAGACAGATTCCAGGAAAGGTTCGGTGACCCTGTATGACAAGGTCAATGTCATCAGGTACTTTTGTCTCTAGACAACCACAGACAAAAGAAGTTGCTGATTAGTGCTGTTATTCAAAATGCACTTAGCCTCAGCAGTGTAGACTACTACTGTACAAGTGATGGGCCCTGCATCTGTGAGTGCACCAAGAAAAATAAAAAATAAATCCCCATGGCATCTCCAGGTGTCGGAATGGCAGAGAAGACCAGCAACACCAACAAAGAAATAGTTTGAAGCCAGAGAGCCGTGGTCTAATTGAGCTGGGGAGGAGAGACAACACAGCTGAGTTACACTACTTCAATTCAAAACAATTTTACTTGAAATGAACTGTCCATTTCTTAACAGCTCATATTCTGTTAACTCATACCTGAATGATGTTGTTGACTCATCCTTTACTTGTACAGTAGTTGTGTCCAAAGCACAAATTAGAGAAAAAACACTCAGTAAAACCTCATCTCAAACCCAATCTCCCGTTTAAAAAAATGCTTGACATCATCCTCTTTGGCTGAGACAGGCCCTGTGTGATTGGTATAGCAGGTTTGTTTTTACTGCTGAGGAATGGCAAGCTGAGATTGGCAGTTCCATGGAGATGCAGCAGATTGAACCCGGGGCCTCAGACATGCAGGGCATGAACTCCTCCACTGAGCTACATACCCTCAGTGGTGGAAGAGGTGCGTTTGGGGTCACAAAAAATGATATGCCAGTGAAAAGGAAACTGTTGAGCAGCCTTAAGATCTTTCAACATGGCGTCGTACGTCAACTGCAAGCCCTCTATAGGCAGCATGCATTTTTTTTGTTCGAAAGTCACTGCAAAAGATTGAAACATTCTGCCCACACCTATACAGAAATATGATAAAATGTTCCATTATATTTGCTTTCTTTTATAAACCATCATGACCCAGTTCCAACATCTACAAATCATACAGCCAAATGAGGGCATTTTTGTTACCATAAAGGTGAATGGAGGGCATTTTTGTTACCATAAAGGTGAATGGAGGGCATTTTCCGCAGGGTTGTAATGAGCGCACAAATAGTATGATCTGATTTATCAATGAAAACATGCGTAAATGTTGCGACAGTGATAAATCCTAATAATTTGTTGTGCACGCAAATCTAGAATTGATGTGTAAGACATAATTTAGTAAGACATTTATACATGGTTGATAAATGAGGCCCCAGGAAGCGTTAAGCAGGACACAATGTTGGCCAATGCTCAGATACAAATGTATGATATATGAACAAACATAACTCTCGCAGATATAATAAAGATCTGCATCAGTTCTTGTCATTGCATTTATATCTGCAATGTTCCACAACGTTTTCGTACTGAACATGGCCCAGGATTGCCTTTGGTTTTGAACTACTTTAGTTAGCTAGCCAGCTAGCTATATGTATATAAATTGAGGCAACAAGAGTGGAACTAGAAGCTAACTAGGCTTATTTCACTCACCAGCTTGACGATTTGAGAATGTGTAACGCTACCATGCTGAAAGGTAAACTATTTGCAATCATTCTGTCGTTTCAAGGTTCAATTGCCTAGCTGTTTAGCAATAATAGCTAACTAGCGATATAGTTACTTTGGCGTTCTCTAGCTAGCTACTGTAGCTAGCTGCAAGAGATTCGAACAATGCACATATTTGACCGCGCGCACACGTTCCTCATTGGTAGGTACATTTCAGGACTAAGGTATTCAACTTCTCCTGACAAAGCAACAGTAGCAATGTATTTAAAAGGTGAACAAATTATATGAACCAAAGTCTGACCTTTTTACATACCTTCTTCTCCAAGAAAACTGAATGTGATATCAACAGAGGGGTACAGCGCATTCGGAAAGTATTCAGACCCCTTGATGTGTTCCACAATTTGTTAAGTTACAGCCTTATTCTAAAATGGAAGAAATCATTTTTTTCCCCTCATCAATTGTTATCCTGTTGGAAGTGAACCGTCGCCCCAGTCTGAGGTCCTGAGTGCTCTTCTTGGGTATGACGCTACAAGCTTGGCACACCTGTATTTGGGGAGTTTCTCCCATTCTTCTCTGCAGATCCTCTCAAGCTCTCTCAGGTTGGATAAGGAGCGTTGCTGCACAGCTATTTTCAGGTCTCTCTGTCACACCCTGATCTGTTTCACCAGTCTTTGTGCTTGTCTAGACCCCACTCCAGGTGTCGCCCATCTTCCCCATTACCCCCAGTGTATTTATACCTGTGTCCTCTGTTTGTCTGTTACCATTTTTTTTGTTCGTCAAGCCTACCAGAGTTTTTCCCCTTGCTCCTGTCTTTTTCTAATTCCTGTTTTCTAGTTTGTCGTCTAGTTAGTTCCTGTTTTGACCATTGTGCCTGCCCTGACGCTGAGCCTGCCTGCCGTTCTGTACCTTATCACATCACCCTGGATTATTGACCTCTGCCTGCCGTGACCCCTAGACTGTCTGCTGTTCTGTACCTTACGGACTAATTAGTACTATTGGATAGGAAACACTCTGAAGTTTCTAAGAGTGTTAAAATATTGTCTGTGAGCAGGCGAAAACCCAAGGAATTTCTGTCCTGGAAAAAGTGTTTTTGACACATTGCCTCATTTTGAACCCCTCCCTATTGAAAACAGCCATATATGGGAGTAAGATTGCAGTACCTATTGCTTCCACTGGATGTCAACAGTCACTAGACAGTGTTTGGTGATGTTAGGTTGCTCTGGATGGTAATAGAAGAAGAATTTCTAACTGGTCACCGGATGTAAACAGAAGAGGAGGCGCGTTCACGGGCTCGCGCGCACTGTGTTTTTTTCCTTTCCTATCGTCCAGTTTATAATCCGGTTGAAATGTTATAGTAAATATACATAAAAGTGTTCCTAAGGATACATTATCAATTATGTTTGATTGTTCTTGGACAAGTGTATAGGTATATGTTGAACGTGTTCTCTTCACGGTTCAATGGGCAAGTGGACGCTGTATTTTATGAACATAACGCGCCAACCAAACAGAGATTTATGGATATAATAAATGACTTTATCTAACAAAAGAACCATTGCATGTCTTCGTTGGACACTTGGGAAGCCCTCAGCAGAAGTTCTTCAAAAGGTAAGAGATTTTATATTAGCGATTTTATGCGTTTTATGAGACCCGCTTTGGTTATGGATTTATGCTAATGCATAAAATATGAGAAGGGCTATCCTCAAACAATCAAATGTTGTGCTTTCGCCGTGAAGCCTTTTTGAAATCTGACAACGCTGTGATATTGCCAAGAATCAGAGCTTTTGATGACTATGCAACACTTGTATATTGATGAATGTTTAATAATTCAACTTTTGGATTTTGAATTTGGCGCCTTACATTTCACCGGGTAGTGTCGGGAGTGGGGCGCTAGCCGGGTCACCCACAATACCAACCCCATCAACCTACGTGTGTCAGGGAACCACATCGAGACGATCCAATTCCTGCTTATTAAGTCTCCTCAGGTTCCCGTGGTATCGGGATTCTCTTGGCTCCAGCGACACAATCCCCTCTATTGACTGGTCTGCTGATACCATCATGGGCTGGAGCCCGTTCTGCCATGCTCATTGCCTGAAGTAGTTGCCCCGGACCTCTCCGCCAATCCCGCGGAGTACCAGGACCTCCGGGAGATGTTCAGTAAGGCCCGGGCTACTTCAATTCCGCCGCACTGACCCTATGACTGGCTACCACTCATCTACTCGGCCTTCGAGCCGCTCCAGGGGGCCACTATGCTCTCCAAGCTGGACCTACGGAATGCCTATCACCTGGTGTGGATACGGGAAGGGGACAAGTGGAAAAGACCCCCTTCAATACGGCCAGCGGTTACTACGAGTATCTGGTCATGCCACTTGGCCTTACCAAAGCCCCTACTGTGTTCCAGGCTCTGGTGAATGATGTTCTCCATGACAAGTTGAACCGGTTCGTCTTCGTCTACCTCATCGACATCCTCGTTTTCTCCCGCTCCGCCCAAGAACACGTGCTCCACGTCCGACTTCCGAAGAACCAGCTTTTTTTGATAAACAGAAAAGTGCAAATTCCATCGCTCTACCATCCCCATCCAGGGTTACATCATCACTGCAGGGAGTGTACAGATGGATCCCGGGAAGGTGAGATCGTTGGTGGATTGGCCCCAGCCTACGCCCAGAGAGCAACTGCAATGTTTCCTGGGATTCTCCAACTTTTATCGCAGCTTTATCCGGGGTTACAGCACCCTGGGCTCCCCCATCTGCACTCACCTCTCCCAATGTTCAATTCATGTGGTCCCCAGCTGCTGACTGGGCGTTCCAGGATCTCAAACACCGTTTCACCACAGCTCCCGTCTTGGTTCATCCTGACCCATCCCGCCAGGTGGAGGCCGATTCTTCTGATGTTGGAGTGGGGACTGTCCTGTCCCAGCGTTCTGCACTAGACCTCAAGTTACAACATCCATTCATTGTGTGGACAGACCACAAGAACCTTGAATATCTCCGCATCGCCAAGCGTTTCAATTCCAGGCAAGCTAGGTGGGCCCTGCTTTTCATCTGGTTCAACTTCTCCCTCTCATACTGACCGGGATCCAAGAATGTCAAGCCGGATGCGCTGTTACGCCGCTATAGCCCAGCGGTTACACGCCCAGAACTCGAGAACATCCTTCCCACCTCATGTCTGGTGACGGGACTCAGCTGGGGAATAGAGAAGAAGGTTCGTGCTCCTTGATCCTAGAGTGGGCCCACTCCTTCAAGCTTGCCTGCTACCCGGGCACCCATCGGACCCTGGCCTTTGTACGACAACACTTTTGGTGGCCTACCATGGTTCCTGACATCTCTGCCGCATTAACGATCTGTGCGCAGAACAAGACTCCCCGGCAAGCTCCGGCTGGTCGCCTTCAACCTTTGCCTGTTCCTCACCGTCCCTGGTCTTACATATCCCTGGACTTTGTCATGGGTCTCCCCCGTCTGATGGCAACACTGCCATTCTAACTCCCAGTGGACATGGTCTGCGACCAGGGTCCTCAGTTCTTGTCCCAGAAGGCCTTGGGTCATCGGCCAGCCTGTCCTCCAGGTTCCACCCCCGGTCCAACGTCCAGTCGGAGCGAACCAACCAGGACCTAGAGATGACTCTTCGCTGTCTGGTCTCCGCCAATCCCACCACCTGGAGCCAGCAACTAGTATGGGTCGAATATGCCCGCAACGCCCTTCCTTGCTCTCCCACGGGTCTCTCGCCCTTTGTGTGTTCCCTGGGTTATCAGCCCCCGCTCCTCAATGAGCAAGAGTAAGAGGTTGGCATACCCTCGGCCCAGATGTTTGTCCGCCACTGTCGTCATACCTGAAAGAGAGCCCGGTCGACTCTTCTCAAGACTACCTCCAGGTATCGACGACAAGTGGACCACCACTGGACCCCGGCTCCCCGGGCAGAGGGTATGGCTGTCCACCCGAGAGTCCCTCAAACTTTCCCACCGGTTTATTGGCCCGTTCCCCATCTCCAAGATCATTAGCCTCTCTGCTGTTCGTCTTACGTTGCCCCGTACCTTCCGTATACATCCCACTTTTCAGGTGTCTAGGATCAAACCCATGTCTCACAGCCCTTTGTCTCCTGTTTCTGCATGCCTTACCCTGAGCCTGCCGCATGCATGTCAGGCCACATGCGACTGTTCTGTGTTGAGCAATTAACAAAGAAACAAGTCCTCCTATACTGTATGCTTAATTTAGAGTTATTTATGCAACTGTAGTTGTGATACAAACGTTGGGCTATATGTTCTGATTTGTAATACATGCTAAGGCTGTATGATGTCCTCACACAATGCGCTGACCAACTGGCAAGTGTCTTCACTGACATTTTCAACCTCTCCCTGTCTGAGTCTGTAATACCAACATGTTTCAAGCAGACCACAATAGTCCCTGTGCCCAAGAACACTATTTGCTATTTTGTTGCGCTACAACCTGTAATTTAAATGGATTTCATGTAATGGACATACACAAAATAGTCCAAATTGGTGAAGTGAAATGAAAAAAGGGGCACCACCAAGGGGCACTACCAAGCAAGCGGCACCATGAACACCAAGAGGCTCTCCAAACAGGTCAGGGACAAAGTTGTGGAGAAGTACAGATCATGGTTGGGTTATAAAAAAATATCTGAAACTTTGAACATCCCACGGAGCACCATTAAATCCATTATAAAAAAAATGAAAGAATATGGCACCATGACAAACCTGCCAAGAGAGGGCCACCCACCAAAACTCATGGACCAGGCAAGGAGGGCATTAATTAGAGAGGCAACAAAGAGACCAAAGACAACCCTGAAGGAGCTGCAAAGCTCCACAGCGGAGATTGGAGTATCTGTCCATAGGACCACTTTAAGCCGTACACTCCACAGACCTGGGCTTTACGAAAGAGTGGCCAGAAAAAAGCCATTGCTTAAAAACCTCTTAGCGTCCCACCTATGACAACATCCAATGAAATGCAGAGCACCAAATTCAAATTACAAAAATAGTAATATTAAACATTCATGAAAATATAAGTTATACACCATTCAAAAGCGTAGAATCTTGGTAATCGAACCACGTTGTCGGATTTACAATAGGCTTCACGGCGAAAGCAGAACATTCGATTGTTGGAGGACAGCGCCCCACTTCCAACATATTGTTCAAACCAGCACAGGCGTTTCAAAATCAAAAATAGCTATAAAAGAAATCACTTACCTTTGAAGATCTTCCTCTGTTTGCAATCCCAAGGGTCCCAGGAACACACAGAATGGTTGTTTTGTTCAATAAAGTCCTTCTTTATATCCCAAAAATTCTGTTTAGTTGGCGCCAGGGAGTTCTGTAATCCAGTCGTTCAACAGGCAGACAAAGAAATCCAAAAAGTTACCAGTAAAGTTTATCCAAACAAGTCAAACGATGTTTCTAATTAATCATCAGGTTGTCTAATATCTAAATAAACGATAATATTTCAGACAGAGAATAGTCTGTTCAATAGGGAAGAGAAATAACGAAGAGCGCGCACCCATTCACGCGTGCCAAAACACTAGTGTCCTTATCATGAGCCACCTGGAAAAACTACAATTCTTTTTTGTTTTTCAAAAAACAAGCCTGAAACAATGTCTAAAGACTGTTGACATCTAGTGGAAGCCATAGAAACTGCAATCTGGACGCTATTGTCATGTATAGTCAATAGGGAGTCAATGGAAAGACTGTGACCTAAAAATAAAAATACATTCCGGATGGATTTTCCTCAGGTTTTCGCCTGCCACATCAGTTCTGCTATACTCACAGACATTATTTTAACAGTTTTAGAAACTCCAACTAAGGATGTTGTGGGGAAGAAATGAGTTCAAATGACAAATACATGGTTGGACCCATGCCAATGTACAGTCATAACAGCTCTGTTTCACTGCGGTCAAACACGGTCAAATCCTGGTTCAATCGCCTTTAGGGGGGGGGACATGTATATAAACGTTTATAAAAACCCATGTAAACTGTATTTGTAATCATATGACAATATTTTAGGTTGACTACATTTCCATTACACAATTTCTGATACATCACATGCCTTACTTTTATTTTCCTGCATAAGTAAAAGCAGGAAATGCATCACCTATGCCTCTACTGCCAATAATTCCAATTCGACTGATTTTGAGGGTTCATGACATAGCTCCTCTAGTTATTTAATAACCATCTCTATGGTCACAATACCACAGGACGTCATGTATGTAGTTGGAACACTTTAGAGAGAGGGGTAAAGTTGGTGTGTATAATTAGCTTTTCCCTCTCAGCTGCTGAATTGGGGGCTTGCTGTTGTAAAAAAATAAAGATAATATCGAAACTCTCCCTCACAAGCCGAACACAAATTACATGTTGCTGCTAATGGTGGTTGCCTTTGGGGTCAGACGTGTACCTATAATCACAGCCTTGGGTTGGAGCATTATTATTCATGATTACAGGTTAGGTCAGTGTTCTGGTTGGATTCACAATTAAATGTGTCATTTTTGGCTAAATAAACAATAATACCATAGTAGAGTAGAGTCTTTATTATAGAGGCTTTGAAGACACCGGTCGGCCATATTGGCACTCCCCAGAAGGAGCATTCCTCCATAGGAATGAATGGAATTCTACAGTATTTCAATTCAATGTTTAAAGGACAAAATCACACACATTTAAGTATTTTCTTTGTAGTGGGGACAGTAGCATTATAACTTATAACAAACTTTTTGTTGTTGTTTTTGTTTAGCTCACATAATATAATTCTAAAGTATGCATTAAGGTGTCCGTAATAGAATAAACGTTTCAAAAACAAATGTGGACATTAATAAATGCATTTCTATAGCTTCCAAAATATGTTTTACAATGGAGGAGGAGAACCAAGATGGAGGCATGGTGGCTTCAATACAATGGAGGAGGAGAACCAAGATGGAGGCACGGTGGCTTCCAAACAGCACCCCCTGTCAGTCATATAGTGTATATAGGGAGATACCTATATACAACTGAATGTATTCAACTGATATGGGTCTTCCACATTTAACCCAACCCCTCTGAATCAGAGAGGTGCAGAGGACTGCCTTAACCAACAGAAACTACTTCGGCACCCGGGAAATGGTGTGTTAACTGCCTTGCTCAGGGGCAGAATGACAGATTTTTACCTTGTTAGCTCAGGGATTCGATCCAGCAACCTTTCGGTTACTGGCCCAGCACTCCTACCCGCCAGGTTACCATATATATGAATTATTGGAAGCAATTCATTTTACATCACATAGGAAAAGTGGTACTCAATAATGTGTTGTATAGGATTTGCCGCAAACATAACACTATGTATTCAGGGTAAAAGTGAATTGCTTTACCAATTTTTTTTGCAGTATTACTTTAGTGCCTTGTTGCAAACCGGATGCATGTTTTGGAACATTAACTACAATACTGTTCATCCATCCTCAGTTTTCTCCTATCACAGCCATTAAACTCTGTAACTTTTTTAAAAGTCACCATTGGCCTCATGGTGAAATCACTTAGGAAGTTAGGAAGGACGCCTGTGTCTTTGAAGTGACAGGGTTTATTGATACTCCATCCAAAGTGTAACTTCAACATGCTCTAAGGTATATTCAATGTCTGCTTTTAAAATTTTACCCATCTACCAATATGTGGCCTTCTTTGCGAGGCATTGGAAAACCTGCCTGGTCTTTGTGGTTGAATCTGTGGACTATTCCTCTTTTGGGATTATTACACAAACTAACTTTGTTTCATTTAGCTGTATCAATGACATTTTTGCTTATTGCATTATTTCTTGCTAAATTGTGGAACTGAACTGAACATTTACTTTCACTGGAGGACAAACGCAATGCTGCTTAAATAAACTTAAATTAGTTTTTTCAGTTGTGTTTCAGGGACTGATCCTATACAGCTGATTTATTTGTAAATACATATCATTCTTTACATGACATTCATGATCCCCCTGTAATTCTATTAGCGGCATTGGGTCCAGTGCTAACTGACCGGTATAGTACAGATAGTAAACATTAGCATTTGATTTACTGAGAGGCCATTGGTGGTGTCAGTTTACCTGTAACCAGGTACAGGTGTAGTTCACACAGAGGCCCATCTGTGTCTCACTAGACTGGGCTGTGTTCCAGGTAGTAAAACAGTCCCCGACACACCAGGTCTGTCTGTCAGAGAAGAACAAAGGTGCTGCACCCCCCCCTAACCCCTCTGGCGGCTGCTCCTGAATAATTGCTGAGCTGCACTCTTCCCCTCTCAACTCTCTTTTCCTTCCCGCCTTCACCCCTGTAAACCCCAGCCATTAAATAATGCTGCCTGCATGTGAGCTCCAGATGGAAGTTACTTGTAGGGCACAGATCTAGGATCTGTTTCCCATTCTGCAATCCTAAATTTGACCATACTGGGTGAAAACTCTAAACTGACTGTAGATCAGCATCTAGGGACAATGTCATACTCTACCTGAAAGTGATGGGTAGGTGTAGGGTGAGATAGATTACCAGTTCACTTTCCAATGGTCTTGCAGGGACACACTGCCCAGCTGAGTGTGTGTGTCAATTCGTTGGGGCATGGACTCTAAAAGGTGTAGAACACGTTCCACAGGGATGTTGGCCCATGTTGACTCCAATGCTTCCCACAGTTGTGTCAAGTTGGCTGGATGTCCTTTGGTGGTGGACCTTTGTTGATACACACGGGGAAACTGTTGAGTGTGAAAAACTCAGCAGCGTTGCAGTTCTTGACATAAACCTATCCGCCTGGCACCTTCTACCATACCCCACTCAAAGGCACTTCAATATTTTGTCCTGCCCATTCACCCTCTCAATGGCACACATACACAATCCATGTCTCAATTGCCTCAAAGCATAAAAATCCTTCTTTAACATGTCTCCTCCCTTTCATCGACACTGATTGAAGTGGATTTAACATGTGACATAAGGGATCATAAGGGATCATAGCTTTCACCTGGCCAGTCTATATAATGGAACGAGCAGGTGTTCTTAATGTTTTATATACTCAGTGTATGTTTGTGTGTCAGATATTACCTCACCGAACTGCCATTGGTGATAGAACCGTGACCATGTGTGTGTGTTCACAGAAACATGTATGGAGTCAGCACATGGAGACTTGCAAAATTATGTGATGAAGTCGACTGACAGACGGGCTTGATACTGATGTCTCTGAATGGAGAGAGACCTGGCACTCGGCATAACATTTTTACTAGACACCACCTTGACTTGTATTGTCTTTTTTCATTATTGAATTGAATGGTATTAGTCAATATAGGGAGGGAGAACCCCTGTGTATTCTGCACCAGGATCAGGTATCAGTCTATATGGGGAGGGAGAAACCCTGTGTATTCTGCACCAGGATCAGGTATCAGTCTATATGGGGAGGGAGAAACCCTGTGTATTCTGCACCAGGATCAGGTATCAGTCAATATGG
>QNTS01001719.1:31357-45488 GCA_003317085.1 Hucho hucho | reverse complement strand
TAGTAGTATAACAGTAGTAGTAGTATAACAGTAGTAGTAGTATAACAGTAGTAATAGTAGTATAACAGTAGTAGTAGTAGTAGTATAACAGTAGTAGTAGTATAACAGTAGTAATAGTAGTATAACAGTAGTAGTAGTATAACAGTAGTAATAGTAGTATAACAGTAGTAGTAGTAGTTTAACAGTAGTAATAGTAGTATAACAGTAGTAGTAGTATAACAGTTGTAATAGTAGTATAACAGTAGTAGTAGTATAACAGTAGTAGTAGTAGTATAACAGTAGTAGTAGTATAACAGTTGTAATAGTAGTATAACAGTAGTAGTAGTATAACAGTTGTAATAGTAGTATAACAGTAGTAGTAGTATAACAGTAGTAATAGTAGTATAACAGTAGTAGTAGTATAACAGTAGTAATAGTAGTATAACAGTAGTAGTAGTATAACAGTAGTAATAGTAGTATAACAGTAGTAGTATAACAGTAGTAATAGTAGTATAACAGTAGTAGTAGTATAACAGTTGTAATAGTAGTATAACAGTAGTAGTATAACAGTTGTAATAGTAGTTGCGCCTTCTTCACCACACTGTCTGTGTGGGTGGACCATTTCAGTTTGTCTGTGATGTGTACACCGAGGAACTTAAAACTTTCCACCTTCTCCACTACTGTCCTGTCGATGTGGATAGGGGGGTGCTCTCTCTGCTGTTTCCTGTAGTCCACGATCATCTCCTTTGTTTTGTTGACGTTGAGTGAGAGGTTATTTTCCTGACACCACACTCCGAGGGCCCTCACCTCCTCCCTGTAGGCCGTCTCGTCGTTGTTGGTAATCAAGCCTACCACTATAGTGTCGTCTGCAAACTTGAGTTGGATGTACAGGCAGTCCCGGAGGGGGACTAAGCACACACCTCTGTGGGGCCCCCGTGTTGAGGGTTAGCGTGGCAGAAGTGATGTTGCCTATGTTCATCACCTGGAGTTGGCCCGTCAGGACGTCCAGGATCCAGTAACAGAAGAGGTGTTCAGTCCCAAGGTCCTAAGCTTGGTGACGAGCTTGGAGGGGGCTATGGAGTTGATTGCTGAGCTGTAGTCAATAGCATTCTCACATAGGTATTCATCTTACCTAGGGGTGTGAGAGCAGTGTGGAGTGCAATTGAGATTGTGTCATCTATGGATCTGTTGGGGTGGTAGGCAAATTGGAGTTGATGTGTGCCATAACCAGCCTTTCAAAGCACTTCATGATTACGGATGTGAGTGCTACAGAGCAGTAATCATTGTGGCAGGTAGCCTTAGAGTTTTTGGGAACAGGAATGATGGTGGTCAGCTTGAGATATTACAGACTGGGACAAGGAGAAGTTGAAAATGACCGTGAAGATGCCTGCCAGCTGTTCTGTGCATGCTTTGAGAACATACCTTGGAATGCCGTCTGGCCCATGGCCTTGCGAGTCTTGACCTGATTAAAAACTTTACTCACGTCGGCCTCAGATCGAGGTCACCCAGACCCCTGGGACGGAGAGGGCCCTCATGCACGGCTCGGGGTTGTTTTTGTCGAAGCATGCATAAAATGCATTGAGTTTGTTTGCCAGGGAGGCATCGTTGGGCAGATTTGTAATCCGTAATGGACTGTAGCCCCTGCCACATGCAGCGGGAGTCAGAGCCTGTGTAATAGGAATCCACCTTGTTCCTACATTGACCTTTTGCTTGTTTGATGGCTCTGTGGAAGTCGTAGCGGGACTTCTTGTACTTGTTCGTTTCCTCAGCCGTAGCCTCAGGGTTTGCTGCGATAGCCCTGTGTGTGGTAGCTCTGTCCTTTAGATTATCGCCGACCTCCGTGTTAATCCAGTGCTTTTTATTTGGGAAGCAGCAAACCTTCACTGTGAGGACAACGTCGGCGATGCATTTCCTAATGAAGCCGGTGATGGTTAGCAAGTCGCTGCTATCAGTGGAGATCCGGAAAATATTCCAGTCAGAGCTAGCAAAGCAGTCCTGTAGTATAGTCACCGATACGAAGGACCATTTCTCTATGGAGCGCGTCACGGGTACTTAATGTTTTAGCTTCTGCTTGTAGACAGGAAGCAGGAATCATGATTTGATTTGCCAAAGGGGGGATGAGGGAGGGCCTTGTATGCTTCCTTGTGGGTAAAGTAACAGTGGTCTACAACTTTATCAACCCTATTGGCGAAGGAGACGTATTGATTGAAGTTGGGCATCATTTGTCTTAACGAAGAGGAATTAAAAATCAGTAGCAACAAGGAAAGCAACCTCTGGGTGCACGGTTTCATGCTTGTTTATAGCCTCATACAGCTCGTTAAGTGCCAGCTTGTTGTTTTTCTTGTCCTGGGGTGGAATATACACATTTACTGAGTATACAACACAAAACACCTGCTCTTTCCATGACGTAGACTGACCAGGTGAATCCACGTGAACTATGATCCCCTTTCAGAGGGTGAATGGGCAAGACAAAATATGTAAGTGCCTTTGAACAGGGTATGGTAGTAGCTGCCAGGTGCAACGGTTTGAGTATGTCAAGAACTGCAAGGCTGCTGGGCTTTTCACACTCAACCTGCAAGGCTGCTGGGTTTTTCGCGCTCAACAGTGTATCGAGAATGGTCCACCACCCAAAGGACATCCAGCCAACTTGCCACAACTGTGGAAAGCATTGGAGTCAACATGGGACTGCATCCCTGTGGAAAGCTTTGGACATCTTGTAGAGGGCATACCCCAACGAACTGAGGCTGTTCTGAGGGCAAAAGGGGTGCAACTCAATAATAGGATGATGTTCCTAATGTTTTGTACACTCAGTGCATAACACAGTCACGATAACAGATAAAAATTCACTCAGGAGGTAAAAGGGTCGGCATTTGACCATCAGGTATTCCAAGACAGGTGAACAATGAATCAAGACTTCCACTGTGCTAGAGTCAGCACACCATTTGCTGTTGATGAAGATGCATACCCCTCCCCCTCTCGATATCCCTGAATCCAATGTCCTGTCTGCTAGGTGAATGGAGAATCCATCGAGTTGGATAACCAAGGTGGGGTATCTTGTCCAAAAGCCATGTTTCAGAAAATTGGAGAATATTGCAATTACGAGAGTCCCATTGATAGCAATTCAACCATCATATTATCAAGTGATTGGCCAATAGAATGGAGGGAAGAGGTGGCCGGTTTTCCCTTGACCTCACCAGGACTCCCCCATCTCCTGCCTCTTTTTCGCCAGCGTTTCATCTTGGGTAGCCTGAGAATTGGGTGGGAATTACACAACGAGCCCAGGGCAGATGAGTTGAAGTTGACGCCAGAATTGAGGTTAATAACTGACAATTTAATGTTCAAAAGTTCTTGTCAATCATAAGAAATTATAGCACAAGCAAAAAAGTAAAGATAAACAGCAAAATAGCAAAGTTGGGGTCGGAGCTCGCAAGACGGCAGCCATACAGTACGGCACCATCACCATATAAATAATAATGTGTAATTTGGAAGTTTCATTCTTTATTACTTTGTGTTTGTAATATTTCTATGTGGCTCTGAAAAAAGTGGGTGGGTGTGTTGGAGTTTATATCATAGCTTTAATTTGTTCCTTGACTTTGTATTTTAGCTCAACGATGGCGCACACGTCCTATATAGTCGACTATATTTTCTACTTTTTATGGGGATATGGACTGAAGTCACCACCTCATTTCCGAGACCGACCTGGCAAAATGTCAGTGGAAAACGTTACCTCAGTAACACACTAGCTCTGTGTGTGTGTGTGTGTGTTGCTTAAAGCCTTGGTTGACATCTCACCCATTACTCCCTTACATAAAGAGGTCTAGGTGGCATATTGTGCTCCAGCTCTATAGAAGATGATGAAAAGCACATTCTGTTGAATAGTTTCCACCGTAACAGACCCCCCCCCCGGCATACATTATTGGGAAATGACGGGCCGTGTTCGTCAGTAGTATGCTTGTGACTTAACGCCCGTTACATAAGCATATGTGAGTTTGAATCACAATGCTTTTGCTACGGTGGGAACATTTAGGTTTGAGCGAGTGTGATGTCAGTAATGTTTGTGGAAATGTATGTAAACGTTAAGTTGTTTATTGTTTTTGTCTGTGTGTTTTTTTGTTTGTTGTAAAACTAAACTAAATCACAATGCTTTTGCTACTCTACCCAGCACTGATAATGTACATCTAAGAAGAAGAGAGTGAGAAAATGAAAGGGAGAAAAGAGAGGCAGCTCACTCAAGGCGAAAGAGAGATTCTGGGACATTCTAGGACAGTATGAAGAGGATGCTGTTATAAACAGTGTGTTTACTCTAGTCTATAGTGTCTAGCTGTGAGGAGCATGGGGCCAGACCCCCAGGGGGGTGATAGATTTACTATGGTCCTCTTTTGGAGTGTGCTTCCTTCTGCTCTATACGACTCCCAGCACCACTGACCTCTGGATGATGCTGTCAGTCTGACCCTTCAACTCGAGCTCAGAAAACTCTAAAGGATAGCTTCTTGGAAATCTCTCTCTTCGTGTGCCTGTCTATATCTTATATATCCCCCTATAGCACTAAAGATAAGCCCCTCTCTGCTCCTCGACCATAAATTCTCCACCTCTGTCGGTCTGAAAACACTGGGCCCCTAAAACTAACCCTCTTCATCCACTAACACATGAGTACACAAAGGGCCTCTTTATTGAGACGAGGCCCCATGTCATTTCACAAACATATGCAAAAACAATTTAAGTTCCTCTACATTTTAAAACACTCAGCTATAAAACAATTAACCCCCATCTCCTATATTTCACTACAGAATGGTATGGTGACCCAAATCCCACCTCTCCATTCACCAACACAGGGGCCTTTAAAATAGGGGCCACATTCACTAAAGGCCCTCTCTCTGTATTGCAGACCTAGTTCCCAGAAACACAACGCATGCACAGAGGGCCCGGCAGCCGACCTCAATCAGACACATGTCCTCTTGGGTTTTATTTCAGGTCGTTATGGTAAAAGAGAATGGGTTCTCAATGACTTACCTGGTTAAATAAAGGCAAAATAAACAGAAATACATTTTACTTTATTTGTCCATGAAACCTAATTACAGGTTTGATTGAATAGGGGGTAGGGGCTTAGTTCTTATCTCTTCATAATCTTAGCAGAGTCAGAACATACAGGAAGGCTACGTTTTCAATTACACTCACTTGAACAAACTGATAAAGTTACAAGCAGCAAATGCACTTCAGATTGGTTCTTTAAACGTTTTAAAGGGTTTGTCTGCTTGTGCAGTACGCTAAGTAGCCTGTAATTCCATTTATTGCTGTATAAAACTGTAATAAATGATCTTTACTTGGAAACGTTTATGGGTGACTCAGCTCCTTGGCCTGTATCTCCTCTGGTCTCAGTAGGTGGCATCATCCTATAAACGACCGAGGCGCTGAATGGAATTATGGGAGTTTGTCACGCATTCATCTGACAGACCCGTTCCCTGTACAGCCAGCTTCTTCAGCGTGGCATTTCACATTTTAACTATTAGCTGGACTGCTAGCATAACATCCTATGCTAACAGTGCTCCGCAATACAATACTATGCTATAGGGTTTTGCCTTCAGAGGTAAGCTGTGCTGCTAGCATAGCATCCTATTGCATACTGCAGACAGTGCTCCTCTATGCTATGCTATTTTGTGCTATGTTTAGCTATTATCCCGTTATAGTGCACTTTAAAGGTGCACTACGCAGACAGTGCTCCTCTAGACAGTGCTCCTCTAGACAGTGCTCTTATGTTTAGGTATTATCCCGTTATAGTGCACTTTAAAGGTGCACTACGCAGACAGTGCTCCTCTAGACAGTGCTCCTCTAGACAGTGCTCCTATGTTTAGCTATTATCCCGTTATAGTGCACTTTAAAGGTGCACTACGCAGACAGTGCTCCTCTAGACAGTGCTCCTCTAGACAGTGCTCCTCTAGACAGTGCTCCTATGTTTAGGTATTATCCCGTTATAGTGCACTTTAAAGGTGCACTACGCAGACAGTGCTCCTCTAGACAGTGCTCCTCTAGACAGTGCTCCTCTAGACAGTGCTCCTATGTTTAGGTATTATCCCGTTATAGTGCACTTTAAAGGTTCACTATGCAGAAAGAGCTGAGTCACCTATCAATGTTTCCAAGTAAAGATCATTTAATACCGTTTTATACAGCAATACATGGGATTACAGGCTACTTAGCGTACTGCACAAGCAGAACTCAAATATTTCGCATAATTTCAGTTTATGTGACAAAATAAGCAAGTATAGTGTAGAGAATCATTGTACCATCTAAACCGTTGTAAAATATAGTTTCTATAACCAAAAATATTGTATTTTCAGCTGTTTGAGGCTGGTGTACAAAACCGAAAGTATGAGAATGACAGATCTGTAATTCTCTTTTCTATGTGAATTCAGCTGGGTCGCTCAAAAGATGACATATTTCAGCTTTAAGTGTAATATGGGTTATGTTCCAATATCCATGCTAGCATACCACTAAGAATGGTGGACCCTTATATGATTCCCGCAATCCTATAGGATTTTGTATCAACTCTATCAGAATCCTATTGGATTCCTATTGGACTACTGTTTTCCTATTGGAAATAAAACAGTGGCGTTCAGTGCCAGTTGTCACGTCCTGGCCATAGAGAGCCCTTTGGGTTCTCTATGGTGATTTAGGTCAGGACGTGACTAGGTTTTTTTTTTGTCTAGTTGTTGGTTTTGTGTATGGTTCCCAATTAGAGGCAGCTGATTGTCGTTACCTCTAATTGGGGATCATACTTAGTTGTTCTGTTTCCCACCTGCTTTGGTGGGATATTGTTTCTGGTTAGTGCGTGTGAGCGCTACGTATTGTTACGATCTGTTGTTTCGTCGTTATTATTGTATGTTCCACATTCAATAAATATGTGGAACGTCATGCACGCTGCGCCTTGGTCCATTTCTGAGAACGATCGTGGCACCATTTAAGATGATGGAGGACAATTTTCTTTTCACGAGCATGGCCTTATTTCTGTTACAGCATATTGGATGACTCTCATTCATATTCCATTCACCCAGTTCAATCTAACAGCGATAGGTTTAGGCTACTACATGATACTCACATTTTCCCTGTACCCATCATGAGGTTGCTACAACCTAGACTATGAATGAAAGTTTACAACACAAGTCGAGAGACAGTGACATTCAATACCGCCTTGCACATTCTTGCCTGCATCTAGCTGATATAGGGTGTACTCATTAGTCCAACAGTTGCAAACAAGAGTTTCTATTGGACAAATTCAGGTATGTTTATCCTCGTTTTATTCCATTTGCTTCCGTTTAAGAAACGTTTTTCAACAGAATCAAGGGAATGAATACACCCGTGATCACGCGTAAACAGAGTTCACTCTCATAACAGCCACATTCTATTCCTTCTATTCCCTTCCCTTGTAGACTTCAATGACCAACACATCAGCTGTATGTGACCAGGAGAAAAAAGCAGTTACACCTGCGGGCCCCGGTGGCAATAAATTAGTAATACCAAAAGCTTACTTTGACTTCGAAGAGTTCCAGTGTTGTGTTGGAAATTCATAGCCAGCTAGAGCTTCTTAGGGATAGCCCCCTTTTTTTCAAGTTCCGCCTAAAACTCTAGCTAACATAGCATCCCTCTGTTTGAGCAGGGTATTTCAAGTAGGCTAAACTAGATAGCTGCATTTGCTAGCTAAGTAAGTGAAAAAAATTACAATCTTTCTCTCGCTCGCTCTCTCTCTCTTGCTTCGCCTTCATTTTGGAATAAATTAATATGTTCAAAACTGTTCAACTATTGTCTTTCTCTCTCTCTGAGTCAACTACTCACCACTCTTTATACACTGCAGTGCTAGCTAGTTGTAGCTGTTAGTACTAGATTAATTATCTGATCCTTTGATTGGGTGGACAACATCTCAGTTCATGCTGCAAGAGCTCTGATAAGGTGGAAGATGTCCTCCGGAAACTGTCATAATTACTGTGTAAGCCTATGGAAGGGGGTGAGAACCATGAGCCCCCTAGGTTTTGTATTGAAGTCAATGTACCCAGAGGAGGACGGAAGCTAGCTGTCCTCTGGCTACACAATGGTGCTACCCAACAGAGTGTGGTTGAGGCTCCTGTAGACCTTCTTTGCAAAATAGTGTGTGTTTTAATCAGTTATTTGGTGATGTGATTATATTTAGTATCGTACGAAGTAAGAAGTATTAATTTTAATGTTTTATAATTACAATTTGTATGAAATTCACTGAGGAGGATGGTCATCGCCTTCCTCCTCTGAGGAGCCTTCACTGAAATAAAATGAGTCCTATTGGAACCTATGTAATTCCCACAATCCTATAGGATTTTGTATCACCTCTATCAGAATCCTATTGGATTCATTTTGGACTACTCTTTTCCTATTGGAAATCAAAAGTAATCCAATTGGATCCTATAGTTATTTTTTTTTTAATGTTTTTTTTTCTGCTCACACCCCTATCTCAGGTGCCCGTGTCACTCTCCACCACATGACCTCAAACTGCACCATTTTGTTTCTCTCCGTCGCCCACGCACTTTTAGATAATAAAGCCTTTGACCTTTCCATTGTGTTAACGATGGATGATTGTTTTTTCAAGATGACTGACGAGAAAAGTATCGTCCAACCATCGGGTATCTCGCTGCACTTTCATATGCCATGTCTTGAAATATGTAGACAGAAGGATTAAAAGTACATTTATCCTATAGGTTTTTGATAAGTCTTGTCGGATTTTGTCACCCCAATCAGAATCTTATTATAAATTATAGTTTGCTGTCATTAGTTCCAATGCAACAACACTAATTACTACATTTTAGTTGATCGTAAACAACCGTTCTATATTAATTTCTGTTTTATTAACTTGTAAGAAAGCCTGTCCCTTTAAGAGTGACTGATGATGTCACCATATAGTTTGAGATCGCAGTGTTAATTTGCCTAACTCCCAAGTTCAGCTCCCCAGCTGTGGCTGTGCAGAGAATCTCCAGTTTCCCAACATTATTACTCTAAAAGAAGCAAGGAAGAAGCCACTGCTCCAAAACCGCCATAAAAAAAGCCAGACTACAGTTTGCAATTGCACATGGGGACAAAGATCGTACTTTTTGGAGAAATGTCCTCTGGTCTGATGAAACAAAAATATAACTGTTTGGGCCATAATGACCATTGTTATGCTAGGAGGAAAAAGGGGGAGGCTTGCAAGCCAAAGAACACCATCTCAAACGTGAAGCACAGGGGTGGCAGCATCATGTTGTGGGGGTGCTTTGCTGCAGAAGGGACTGGTGCACTTCACAAAATAGATGGCATCATGAGGGAGGAAAATTATTTGGATATATTGAAGCAACATCTCAAGACATCAGTCAGGAAGTTAAAGCCTGGGTCTTCTAAATGGACAATGACCCCAAGCGTACTTCCAAAGTTGTGGCAAAATGGCTTAAGGACAACAAAGTCAAGGTATTGGAGTAGCCATCTCAAAGCCCTGACCTCAATCTCATAGAATATTTGTGGGCAGAACTGAAAAAGCGGGTGCGAGCAAGGAGGCCTGCAAACCTGACTCAGTTACACCAACTCTGACAGGAGGAAATCCAAAGAAAAACACCCGGGAAATCTTTTTTTTTGAGAGAGACCATCCTCTTAGAAATGCAAGAGAAAGGTCATATTGTAAACAAGCTCCCTGGATGCAATTCCTATGGCTTCCACAGGGTGTCAGCAGTCTATGTTCAGGCTTGTAACTTAAAAAACGAATAAGAAATAACAGTTTTTATAAGAGGACACAGTCTTGGAAATCCGTGTTTCTGCGTGCCATGACGAAGTTGCGCACATGCTAAAATCGGTTTCCTATTGAACATACTTTCCAAAAGAAAAATTATAGTTTGATTAAATTTTAAGGTGTCTGAGGAGTAAATAGAAATGTATTTTGACTTGTTGAAACAAAGTTTAGGAGTACATTTTCGGATTCATTTCTCTGCAAGTTGAACGAGTGGATTACTCAAATCGATGGCGCCAACTAAACAGACTTTTTGGGATATAAAAAATTATTATATCTAACAAAACAACACTACATGTTATAGCTGGGACCCTTTGGATGACAAATCAGAGGAATGTTTTCAAAAAGTAAGTGAATATTTAATCTTTATATGTGAATGTATGAAACCTGTGGCGGTGGATTTTTGTTTTATGTGGGTAGCCGTCCTCAAACAATCGCATGGCATGTTTTTGCTGTAATAGCTATTGTAAATCAGACAGTGCAGTTAGATTAACAAGTATTTAAGCTTTCAGCCAATATAAGACACTTATATGTACCTAAATGTTTAAAATCCATAATAACTATTAGAATTTCTTTGTATTACACTCCCTCCAGTTACACCGGAAGTTGTCCCGCTAGTGGGTCACCGATCCTTAAGCAGGAGAGAACTCTCTCTCTGGCTCTCTAGTATGGGGATTGGAATGTCTTTGTCTAGAGAGAGACTTTTGCCAGCCAAAAATTCTAACATCCAAAAAGTGAACTTTGGAACCATATTTCTAACAACCGAATGTGGAAAATGGTCAATGTGTAGATGCGGAAAACTGATGTATATTTGGTGATGTCATTAAAAATATTATAATGACAATATTGTAATTTCAACAGTATACACACAGTATATGTCAAGTTTCCATCCAATACGTTGTCTAAGTGATATGAAAATGGATTAAACTATTTTTGTTAAGGTAGGAATGTGATTTGAGTTTTCTAACGAGATCACAGTTTTGATGATGCTTTGCACCAGTAAGTAGCTACGCCCGAGGGAGATCAGAGAGCGTGTCAGCATGACGGAAACGACCCCTTTTTACCAGTGTATAAAGGATGAGTTCAGAATTAACATACCAGACCAGGAAAGTGTGGAGAATTAGCTGCATGTGGGAAATGGTTGAAACGTTGACCCAACACGAGGTGAAGAAATAAACTGACCCTTGAGATCAGAAAGACATGAGACCATGGTCCACATGTTGAAATTGTTAGAAACTCTGAAACTCTCGACATGAGGTGAAGAAAATGAACTTACCCGACCAGGACACCGCCAGTCTGCAGCTGTGCGTGTAAAGTGAGTTTGGAACTTTGACTATCTACCTGGGGAAGAAAGGAGAACATCCTCTCAGACAATCACTAGTACAGCTAAGTAGCTGCTTTGAGGAAACAGCCCATCAGAGATTGGACAACTAAGAAAAAGGACATTGTGACCTCTGGTGGACAATCAGAGCGTGTACAAGAGGCCCACAGAAAAGGCCAACAAAACCCCCTTTCAAGAAGGTTTGGTTTCAACAGAGATAGATGATGAACGACAGCATTCAAACAAGTAAATACATACATTTCTTACTCCCAACGGGCAGTGGTTTTATGTGCAAAATAAATGCTTACTGTGAGCGTAGTTTCCAAATGTACAATAAGTGTCTCTTTCCCTTTGTCTCTCTCTCTCCCCTCTGACGTTATGTTGTAACAAGCCGTCATATCTTGTCAGTCCACTAGGGACTTTTGTCTCATGTATGTGTATTCTGTGTTATTATTTAGTTAGCTAGTAAACAAATGATTAAACCAATTTGTGTAGTACTGAATAATCAGCAAGGCTGGGGTTCTTGCAGATCCAAGAAGGTTACGACTGTTCAGAATGAGACTGATATGAGGTAATGATTAATAAGTGACTGTTATCAATATATAACTTATATATCTTCTAAAGTTTAATTCGGGAGATGGTAACTCATTAACGTCTTAGGGCTAGGGGGCAGTATTTTGAAGTTCGGATGAAAAACGTGGCCAAAGTAAACTGCCTGTTACTCAGTCCCAGAAGCTAGGATATGCATTTAATTAGTAGCTTTGGATGGAAAACACTCTGAAGTTTCTGAAACTGTTAAAATAATGTCTGTGAGTATAACAGAACTGATATGGCAGGCAAAAACCCGAGCAAAATCCATCCGGGATATCTTAAATCAGTCATGTCACACTGTTTTCAATTGGCATGCTATTCAATGCAGGGTATTTTAGCTCCCAGATTGCAGTTCCTATGGCTTTCCCTAGATGTCAACAGTCTTTATAAAAAGGTTGGAATGTTCAATCATGAAAATCAAGGGAGTAAGACCACTTGTTCCTGAGTTCACGTCAAGTGTACTGTTTTGGATTTTGCTCGTAACAGGGAATGCGCGCTCAGTTCTTTTTCTATTCTATTCAGCAGGTTATATTCCGTCTGAAATATTATAGTGTATATTCATTTTAGGGTATCTGAGTATTGAATACAAATGCTGTTTGACTTTTTTTGACAAACTTTACGGGTACTTTTGGGATATCGTTTGTCTGCATGGATGAAAGCCTTTGGGCAGGTGGATTACAGAACAAAACGCGCCAACCAAACAGAGCTATATGGATATAAAGAGGAACTTTATCGAACAAAATGACCTTTTATTGTGTAACCTGGACGCTTTGATATGCCATCAGAGGAAGATAATCAAAGGTAAGCGATTTATTTTATGCTATTTTTGAGTTTTGTGACACCTCTGCTGGTTATGTTATTATGCTAATTGATCTTTTGAGTTTGGCGCTGTCCTCAGACAATCAAATGTTCTGCTTTCGTCGTAAAGCCTTTTTGAAATCTGACAATGCTGTTAGATTAACAAGAGTCTAAGCTTTTGAAGGGTGTGCAGCATTTGTATTTTCATGAATGTTTGAAATGAGTATTTTTGTAATTTGAATTTGGCGCTCTGCATTTCACCGGATGTTGTCAAAATCGATCCCTTTTCACGGGATTGGATCCGTAAAAGGTTAAACAACTTATTCCGTGGTTCCCCAAATCCTAATGAGTTAATTGTTACATGATGAATTTAATCAATTAACAATTAAACATAGTTGGTGGATTAAATAAATAACAGTCATCAGATTAATGAAAGTCAAGTCACGAAAAAAGTTTTTTACTTTTTGTCCTGAATACAAAGTGTTATGTTTGGGGAAAATTAAACACAACACATCACTGAGTACCACTCTTCATATTTTCAAGCATGGTGGTGGCTGCATCATGTTAAGCGTATGCTTGTCATCGGCAAGGACCAGGGAGTTTTTTAGGATAAAAAAGAAATGGATTACAGCTAAGCACAGGCAAAATCCTAGAAGAAAACCTGGTTCAGTCTTTTTTCCAACAGACACTGGGAGACAAATTCACATTTGAGCAGGACAATAACCTAAAACACCAAACCTGCACTGTAGTTGCTTACCAAGATGACATTGAATGTTCCTGAGTGGCCTAGTTACAGTTTTGACTTAAATTGGCTTGAAAATCTATGGCAAGACTTGAAAATGGCTTTCTAGCAATGATCAACAACCAACTTGACAGAGCTTGAATAATTGTTTAAATAATTGCACAATCCAGAAAGTAGCTAAAGTTGTATTGTAACTCTTCATATATACAGTCAGGGGTGTAAAGTATTTAAGTAAAAATACTTTAAAGCACTACAGTGAGGGAAAAAAATATTTGATCCCCTGCTGATTTTGTACGTTTGCTCACTGACAAAGAAATGATCAGTCTATAATTTTAATGGTAGGTTTATTTGAACAGTGAGAGACAGAATAACAACAAATAAATCAAGAAAAACGCATGTGAAAAATGTTATAAATTGATTTGCATTTTAATGAAGGAAATAAGTATTTGACCCCCTCTCAATCAGAAAGATTTCTGGCTCCCAGGTGTCTTTTATACAGGTAACGAGCTGAGATTAGGAGCACACTCTTAAAGGGAGTGCTCCTAATCTCAGTTTGTTACCTATATAAAAGACACCTGTCCACAGAAGCAATCAATCAATCAGATTCCAAACTCTCCACCATGGCCAAGACCAAAGAGCTCTCCAAGGATGTCAGGGACAAGATTGTAGACCTACACAAGGCTGGAATGGGCTACAAGACCATCGCCAAGCAGCTTGGTGAGAAGGTGACAACAGTTGGTGCGATTATTCGCAAATGGAAGAAACACAAAAGAACTGTCAATCTCCCTCGGCCTGGGGCTCCATGCAAGATCTCACCTCGTGGAGTTGCAATGATCATGAGAACGGTGAGGAATCAGCCCAGAACTACACGGGAGGATCTTGTCAATGATCTCAAGGCAGCTGGGACCATAGTCACCAAGAAAACAATTGGTAA
>QNTS01001719.1:9033-24275 GCA_003317085.1 Hucho hucho | reverse complement strand
TGACCAAATACTTATTTTCCACCATAATTTGCAAATAAATTCATTAAAAATCCTAAAATGTGATTTTCTGGATTTTTTTTCCTCATTTTGTCTGTCATAGTTGAAGTGTACCTATGATGAAAATTACAGGCCTCTCTCATCTTTTTAAGTGAGAGAACTTGCACAATTGGTGGCTGACTAAATACTTTTTTGCCCCACTGTATATAGGCTCGTTATTGATATTTTATTGTTGCTTTTATTTTACTTCTGTTTATTTAGTAAATATTTTTCTTAACTCTTATTTTTCTTAAAACTGCATTGTTGGTTAAGGGCTTGTAAGTAAGCATTGCATGCGCTGAATACCTGTTGTATTCGGCGCATGTAACAAATAATTTGATTTGATTTGATTTTGAATGGAGCTAAATACAGGCAAATCCTTGATGAGAATCTGCTTCAGAGTGCAAACAACAGACTGGGGGCGAAGATTAACATTTGAACCGAACAATGACCTAAAGCATATAGCCAAAGCAATGCTGGAATGGCTTCAGAACAAGAATTTGAAAGTCCTTGAGTGGCCCAGCCAAAGCTTAGACTCATTGAAAATCTGTGGAAGGACTTGAATATTGCTGTTCACCGCCACTCCCCCTTCTAACTTAACAGAACTTGATAAAATCCCCAAATCGCTGACATAGACATACCCAAGACGACTGAAAGCTGTAATCACCGCCAAACATGCTTCTTCAAAGTATTGACTCATGGGTGTGAATACTTATTTAAAATGAGATATTTCTGTGTTTCATTTTCACTAAATTAGCTACATTTAAAAGAAAAATAACTTGTCATTCTGGTGCTAAGCAGTTGCAAAGTTGTTAACCTCTCTGCGCACGGTGGGACGGTCATGTCCCACATCTACAACATCTGGTGAAATTGCAGAGCGCCAAATTCAAATTACAGAAATACTCATTTCAAACATTCATGAAAATACAAGTTTTGCACACTCTTCAAAAGGTTAGAATCTTGGCAATCTCACAGCATTGTCAGATTTCAAAAAGGCTTTACGGCGAATGCAGAACATTTGATAGTCTGATGACAGCGCCCCATGTACTTCCTCCATTAGCATAATAATAAAACCAGCATGGATGTCACAAAACACATAAAAAGAGCTAAAATATTTTGCTTACCTTTGAAGATCTTCTGCTGATGGCAAACCGAAGTGTCCAAGCAAGACAATCAATGTTCCTTTTGTTTTGAAAAAGTCCCTCTTTATATCCATAAAGCTCCATTTGATTGGCGCGTTCTGTTCAGAAAATCCACCGTCCACTCGTCCATTATACAAGACATATAGAGCATTCAAAATATACCTATAAACTTTGTCCAAACTAATCAAACAACGTTTCTAATCGATCCTTAGGTACACTATTATGTATATTAACTATAATATGTCACACGGATAATAACCTGGGCGATAGAAAAGGAAAAAACCAAGGCGAGCCTGCGCCAAACCCAAAAGATACTTCCTCACTCCACTTAGATACACTTCTTCTTCTCCCTTATTTTTCAAGGTAAACGCATGAAACCTTGTCTAAAGACTGTTGACGTCTAGTGGAAGCCATAGGTACTGCAACCTGGGAGCTGGATTTAAGCATTTCCAATAGCAACTCAATGGAAAATGAGCCAGCTCACAGAATCATATTTTCTCGGATGGATTTCCCTCGGGTTTTCACCTGCCATATCAGTTCTGCTATACCCACAGACATTATTTTAACAGTTTTAGAAACTCTATCCAATACTACTAATTATGTGCATATCCTAGCTTCTGGGCCTGAGTAACAGACAGTTTGGGCACATTTTTCATCCAAACTTCAAAATACTCAAACAGGTTAATTAGCTTAAATGCCCCACTGCTCCCTAAGTAGTTTTAAGTAACCTTGTGTCTTATGTGACCATACCAAATGTAACATATCACACTAATTTGAGTGTCCCGGATTTACATTTACTATGTTACGTCTGGTCTATGAGACCAGGCTGCCTTGTCAGCCTCTAGCGGGGTACACTACAAAGCAACCTCGTCATCAGGCTCAAATTGACGGCCCATAGAGCCTGGTTACAGTGTGCATTAATGTGCGACTTGAAAGGGGTGTGGTTACATTTGAGGTGGCAGAGGGAGCGAGCCTGCTACAGCTGTATTAGATGAGAAAAAATACATCTATTATATTGACCATATTATTTTTGCAAAGCCCAACTGATTCTGAGTTCGGACATATAAAGTTTACATGTGTAAACAATTTCTAAGATGTGGACTTTCAGATTTTCCGAACTTCCTTGTGTAAAACCTCGCGCTGCTCTCGTAGGGGGGAGGTTCTAAGGGTTACGCTAAATGGTGATGGACTGAGAGATCAGCCAATCAAATCAAAATCAAATCAAATTTTATTTGTCACATACACATGGTTAGCAGATGTTAATGCGAGTGTAGCGAAATGCTTGTGCTTCTAGTTCCGACCATGCAGTAGTATCTAACAAGTAATCTAACAAATTCACAACAACTACCTTATACACACAAGAGTAAAGGAATGAATACGAGTATGTACATATAAATATATGGATGAGCGATGGCTGACCGGCATAGGCAAGATGCAGTAGATGGTATGGAGTACAGTATATACACATATATATATATGAGATGAGTAATGTAGGATATGTAAACATTATATAAATGGCATTGTTTAAAGTGGCTAGTGATACATTATTTCATCCAATTATAATTATTAAAGTGGCTAGAGATTTGGGACGATGGCCGAACGGCATAGGCAAGATACAGTAGATGGTTTAGAGTACAGTGTATACATTTGATATGAGTATGTCGGATACGTAAACATTATATACAAAATTGTTTAAAGTGGCTAGTGATACATTTGTTACATCCAATTCCTATGTTTAAAGTGGCTAGAGATTTAAGTCAGTATGTTGGCAGCAGCCACTCAATGTTAGTGATGGCTGTTTAACAGTCTGATGGCCTTGAGGTAGAAGCTGTTTTTCAGTCTCTCGGTCCCAGCTTTGATGCACCTGTACTGACCTCGCCTTCTGGATGATAGCGGGGTGAACAGGCAGTGGCTCGGGTGGTTGTTGTCCTTGATGATCTTTTTGGCCTTTCTGTGACATCGGGTGGTGTAGGTGTCCTGGAGGGCAGGTAGTTTACCCCCGGTGATGCGCTGTGCAGTCCTCACTACCCTCTGGAGAGCCTTACGGTTGTGGGCGGAGCAGTTGCCGTACCAGGCGGTGATACAGCCCGACAGGATGCTCTCGATTGTGCATCTGTAAAAGTTTGTGAGTGATTTTGGTGACAAGCCGAATTTCTTCAGCCTCCTGAGGTTGAAGAGGCGCTGTTGCGCCTTCTTCACCACGCTGTCTGTGTGGGTGGACCAATTCAGTTTGTCCGTGATGTGTACGCCGAGGAACTTAAAACTTTCCACCTTCTCCACTACTGTCCCCTCGATGTGGATAGGGGGGTGCTCCCTCTCCTGTTTCCTGAAGTCCACGATCATCTCCTTTGTTTTGCTGACATTGAGTGAGAGGTTATTTTCCTGACACCACACTCCGAGGGCCCTCACCTCCTCTCTGTAGGCCGTCTCGTCGTTGTTGGTAATCAAGCCTACCACTGTAGTGTCGTCAGCAAACTTGATGATTGAGTTGGATGCGTGCTTGGCCACGCAGTCATGGGTAAACAGGGAGTACAGGAGAGGGCTGAGAACGCACCCTTGTGGGGCCCCAGTGTTGAGGATCAGCGGGGTGGAGATGTTGTTTCCTACCCTCACCACCTGGGACCGGCCCGTCAGGAAGTCCAGGACCCAGTTGCACAGGGCTGGGTCGAGACCCAGGGTCTCGAGCTTAATGACGAGCTTGGAGGGAACTATGGTGTTAAATGCTGAGCTGTAGTCGATGAACAGCATTCTTACATAAGTATTCCTCTTGTCCAGATGGGTTAGGGCAGTATGCAGTGTGATTGCGATTGCGTCGTCTGTGGACCTATTGGGACGGTAAGCAAATTGGAGTGGGTCCAGGGTGTCTGGTAGGATGGAGGTGATATGATCCTTGACTAATCTCTCAAAGCACTTCATGATGACGGAAGTGAGTGCTACGGGGCGATAGTCATTTAGCTCAGTCACCTTAGCTTTCTTGGGAACAGGAACAATGGTGGCCCTCTTGAAGCATGTGGGAACAGCAGACTGGGATAGGGACTGATTGAATATGTCCGTAAACACACCAGCCAGCTGGTCTGCGCATGCTCTGAGGACACGGCCAGGGATGCCATCTGGGCCGGCAGCCTTGCGAGGGTTAACACATTTAAATGTTTTTCTCACATTGGCTGCGGTGAAGGTGAGCCCGCAGGTTTTGGTAGCGGGCCGTGTCGGTGGCACTGTATTGTCCTCAAAGCGAGCAAAGAAGTTGTTTAGTTTGTCTGGGAGCAGGACGTCATGGTCCGCGACGGGGCTGGCTTTCTTTTTGTAGTCCGTGATTGACTGTAGACCCTGCCACATTCCTCTTGTGTCTGAGCCGTTGAATTGTGACTCTACTTTGTCTCTATATTGACGCTTAGCTTGTTTGATTGCCTTGCGGAGGGAATAGCTACACTGTTTGTATTCAAACATGTTTCCGGTCGCCTTACCCTGGTTAAAAGCAGTGGTTCGCGCTTTCAGTTTTGCGCGAATGCTGCCATCAATCCACGGTTTCTGGTTGGGGAAGGTTTTGATATTTGCTATGGGTACAACATCACCAATGCACTTGCTAATAAACTCGCTCACCGAATCAGCGTATACATCAATGNGTGTTGCCCAGCGACAGCCCCAAAACATCACTGCTCTAGAGGAGATCTGCATGGAGGAATGGGCCAAAATACCAGCAACAGTGTGTGAAAACCTTGTGAAGACTTACAGAAAACGTTTGACCTCTGTCATTGCCAACAAAGGGTATATAACAAAGTATTGAGATAAACTTTTGTTATTGACCAAATACTTATTTTCCACCATAATTTGCAAATAAATAAATTAAAAATCCTACAATGTGATTTTCTGGATTTTTTTTTCTCATTTCATCTGTCATAGTTGAAGTGTACCTATGATGAAAATTACAGGCCTCTCTCATCTTTTTAAGTTGGAGAACTTGCACAATTGGTGGCTGACTAAATACTTTTTTGCCCCACTGTAAGTATTCCTCTTGTCCAGATGGGTTAGGGCAGTATGCAGTGTGATTGCGATTGCGTCGTCTGTGGACCTATTGGGACGGTAAGCAAATTGGAGTGGGTCCAGGGTGTCTGGTAGGATGGAGGTGATATGATCCTTGACTAATCTCTCAAAGCACTTCATGATGACGGAAGTGAGTGCTACGGGGCGATAGTCATTTAGCTCAGTCACCTTAGCTTTCTTGGGAACAGGAATTAAAACCAGTGGCTGTTTTCGCCGCTCCTGCCATAGACTCCCTATCAAGTCCCATTCTGAGGCGCTGTGAAACCAGACATCTCGACAGAGAGAGATCTGGTGGGTGAGACTAACTACAAAAGTAGAATCAATGAGTTAGCCAGCTAACTTGCCTTAACATTCTGAAATAACTTATTTAAAAAAAGATAAAATTGAAATGAGAATGGTAATTGACTCAACAACTAATAACATCTAAGTTTAGCATTCTTAATGAACCAGAAAATCAATTGTTATTTCTGGTTATTTATCCAAGTTAGCTTGATAACTCATTGATCCTGCTTTGTATGATACCCCTCTGGAGTCTCCACTGAGAAAGCCAAGAGAACAAGAGAATCTGTGTGTCATATCAACAGTGTCAGTAAATGTCAGTAGATCTCATTGTAAGACAAGATGTGTGTGTACTTTATATGGACACCTTCCAGAGGTTTCACTGGAAAAGGAGATGGCAAAAGAGGGGGAGAGAAAGGGAGGGTAAACAACCAAAATCTGGAAGAGACACTGTTGAAGCCCTATAACACATAGTTATGAGGATAAGAATGAGGAGAGTAGATAAAACATTATCTGCTTCTCTCTTTCCATTAAAAATATTACCACATGGAGGACATTATATAGCAAAGGCCATCTCTCTCTCTCTCGCTCTCTCTCTCGCTCTCTCTCTCTCTCTCTCTCTCTCTCTCTCTCTCTCTCTCTCGCTCTCTCTCCTCCCTCGCTGGCTGGCTGCTCCCTCGCTGCTGGTTCCAGTTATTCAGAGGAGATTAAATTAAAGTGAATCAGCCTGTGCCAAGGCCCTACCAGAGGGAGGGGTTAAGAGGAGAGGCAGGAGGAATAGTGAGAGAGTTTATGGGTCCTCTGGAATTTTCTACACATGCCGTTGTGGTGCTATTAATAGATTGAGAAAAATGTTTTATATTAGGTTTTAAAGTAGGTCATCGCATAGGTCGTCACATATACACGTGCCTACACTAAAGCATACTCACATGTGCTGTATATACTGTTGACCAGCAGACACAGACTATAAAGCATGGAAGCACACACACAGAAGTGCACACACACACACACTCACAGGGCACACGCGCACACACAGGGCCGTAGCCAGGTTCTGAGTTTTAGTGGCGATCTGTCATTCAGGGCAGAGCCCCACTTGTTTTGAGTCGCATCTTTTTAGCTTCTTGACATTAATACGTGTCTCATATCATTTTTCAAACAACGTAAAAAAAATTAAATAAAGCCGCTTTGTTGAGTAAGGCAGCTTCAAAATGCAGGTGTTTCAGCCTAGCTCAGTGCTTTCCGTGGTGGTGGTGGTGGGGCAGCCAGCGGAAAATACAGAGCATATGGGTTGGTAATGTTCTTTAGTTGCGCCGTAATTGGCTCAGTGTTCTGTCACTCAAGGGGACACTCTACATCACCGCCAAATCTAAGGGTAGAACTCGAAAATTCAAGCCCCTTGGCTGCTGCCATAAAGATACATTAGAAGTGCCCATCCAAGAAGGTTCAAGGTCATTGGCCACAGATAAAATGATGTCAAATCACGTTATATCTACAGTAGCTTTGATTGGACTTTCCAAATCTTAGCTTGCAAGCTAGCAGTCATCATCATGAGTCAAGTCGACGATCTACGTCATATGAAGAGGAATAATAAATATAATGATAAATGATGTAATATGCCAGGGAGATATGTATACTGTTGCTAAGAAAGTAATACTAAGTGTATGTTGTGTAGTAAGCTGTATTTTATTAACAAAAGGTAAACCAATACGTTTGCTTTACAGAACCATTTGTTGCAGGCTCCACCGCCAAACTCAGAGTAAGGACAAAATGACTGTTTTATTACGGTTGGAAACTCCAAATTAAGGTTGTAATGATCTCCGTTTATAATTAGGAATATTTATTTTTAATTGAAAGGATTGACTACTTTTTCCCCCAACACCAAAGGCACCACATAGATCCGAACAGCTGTAAACACTTTCACTGCCTTTAAGGTGCAGACATGTTGGCTATACTTTTTATTGCTGTGATTTAAGATTGGGATTCAATTTGACAACCTCGTCAGGTTGCTATTTAGTTCCTTTTGCAATCTCTGGCACTGCTCCACAGAGAGGGAATATACTGTATACAGTGGTGGAAAAAATTACTCAATTGTCATACTTGTGTAAAAGTAAAGATACCTTAATAGAAAATGACTCAAGTAAAAGTGAAAGTCACCCAGTAAAACACGACTTGAGTAAAAGACTGAAAGTATTTGATTTTAAATATACTTAAGTGTCAAAAGTAAATGGAATTGCTAAAATGTACTTAAGTATCAAAAGTAAAAATCATTTAAAATTCCTTATTAAGCAAACCAGAGGGCACAATTTTCTTTCTTTTTTTTTATTGACAGATAGCCAGGGGCCCACTCGAACACTGACAATTTACAAACGAAGCATTTGTGTTTAGTGAGTCCGCCAGATCAGAGGCAGTAGGGATGACCAGGGATGTTCTCTTAATAAGGGTGTGAATTGGACCATTTTCCTGTCACAATGTGACAAGTACTTTTGGGTGTCAGGGAAAATGTATAGAGTAAAAAGTACATTATTTTCTTTAGGGATGTAGCAAAAGTTGTCAAAAATATAAATAGTCAAGTAAAGAACAGATACCCCCAAAAACGACTTATGTACAGTGAGGGAAAAAAGTATTTGATCCCCTGCTGATTTTGTACGTTTGCCCACTGACAAAGAAATGATCTGTCTATAATTTTAATGGTAGGTTTATTTGAACAGTGAGAGACAGAATAACAAAAAAATCCAGAAAAATGCATGTGAAAAAATGTTATCAATGGAATTGCATTTTAATGAGGGAAATAAGTATTTAACCCCTCTGCAAAACATGACTTAGTACTTGGTGGCAAAACCCTTGTTGGCAATCACAGAGGTCAGACGTTTCTTGTAGTTGGCATCAGGTTAGCACACATCTCAGGAGGGATTTTGTCCCACTCCTCTTTGCAGATCTTCTCCAAGTCATTAAGGTTTCGAGGCTGACGTTTGGCAACTCGAACCTTCAGCTCCCTCCACAGATTTTCTATGGGATTAAGGTCTGGAGACTGGCTAGGCCACTCCAGGACCTTAATGTGCTTCTTCTTGAGCCACTCCTTTGTTGCCTTGGCCGTGTGTTTTGGGTCATTGTCATGCTGGAATACCCATCCACAACCCCCCTGGCTGAGGGAAGGAGGTTCTCACCCAAGATTTGATGGTACATGGCCCCGTCCATCGTCCCTTTTATGCGGTGAAGTTGTCCTGTCCCCTTAGCAGANGCAACTCCACGAGGTGAGATCTTGCATGGAGCCCCAGGCCGAGGGAGATTGACAGTTCTTTTGTGTTTCTTCCATTTGCGAATAATCACACCAACTGTTGTCACCTTCTCACCAAGCTGCTTGGCGATGGTCTTGTAGCCCATTCCAGCCTTGTGTAGGTCTACAATCTTGTCCCTGACATCCTTGGAGAGCTCTTTGGTCTTGGCCATGGTGGAGAGTTTGGAATCTGATTGATTGATTGCTTCTGTGGACAGGTGTCTTTTATACAGGTAACAAGCTGAGATTAGGAGCACTCCCTTTAAGAGTGTGCTCCTAATCTCAGCTCGATACCTGTATAAAAGACACCTGGGAGCCAGACATCTTTCTGATTGAGAGGGGGTCAAATACTTATTTCCCTCATTAAAATGCAAATAAATTTATAACTGTCACGTCCAGGCCTGAGAAGACAGGCTGGCGTGTTTAGTTTTGTTTTGGTGTAGGGTTTTTTCTGTTCTAGGTTATCTATTTCTATGTTGGGGTAATGGTTCCCAATTAGAGGCAGCTGAGTGTCGTTACCTCTAATTGGGAACCATATATATGTTTGTAGTTTTCAGAGGGGTTTTGTGGGTTATTGTTTGTTCATAGCTTTGTTAGTTTACTTGTTATGGTCAACGTTACGATCTTCGTTCGTTTTGTTTATTGTTTTGCCAGTTACGTTATTTAATAAAGAATGTATACTGGATACCTCGCTGCGCCTTGGTCCGTCACTCAGGAAGATCGTGACAATAACATTTTTCACATGCGTTTTTCTTGATTTTTTTGTTGTTATTCTGTCTCTGTGTTCAAATAAACCTACCATTAAAATTATAGACTGATAATTTCTTTGTCAGTGGGCAAACGTACAAAATCAGCAGGGGATCAAATACTTTTTTCCCTCACTGTATGTATACAGATAAGCCATATTCTGGGGGATTGTGGTTTATGGCCAATAAACTACGACTAAGGGCTGTGTCCAGGCACTCCAGCTCTTAGCCGTAGTATAATGGCCATATACTACACCTCCTCGTGCATTATTGCTTAAGTATGGCCTACTATTGTACACTATTCTCCCTAATATACAGTATACAGTACCAGTGAAAAGTTTGGAGACACCTACTCATATTTATTTTTACTATTTTCTACATTGTAGAATAATAGTGGTGGCATCAAAACTATGAAATAACACATATGGAATCATGTAGTAACCAAAAAAGTGTTAAACAAATCAAAATATATTTTTTATTTGAGATTCTTCAAAGTAGCCACCCTATGCCTTGATGACAGCTTTGAACAATCTTGGCATTCTCACAACCAGATTAATGAGGTAGCCACCTGGAATGCATTTCAATTAACAGATGTGCCTTGTTAAAAGTTAATTTGTGGAATTTCTTTCCTTCTTAATGCATTTGAGCCAATCAGTTATGTTGTGACAAGGTAGGGTTGGTATACAGAAGATAGCCCTATTTGGTAAAAGACCAAGTCCATATTATGGCAAGATCAGCACAAATAAGCAAAGAGAAATGCCAGTCCACCATTACTTTAAGACATTAAGGTCAGTAAATCCGGAACCTTTCAAGAACTTTGAAAGTTTCTTCAAGTGCAGTCGCCAAAACCATCAAGCGCAATGATGAAACTGGCTCTCATGAGGACCGTGACATGAAAGGAAGACCCAAAGTTACCTCTGCTGCAGAGAATAAGTTCATTAGAGTTAACTGCACCTCAGATTGCAGCCCAAATAAATGCTTCACAGAGTTCAAGTAACAGACACATCTCAACATCAACTGTTCAGAGGAGACTACGTGAATCAGGCCTTCGTGGTCGAATTGCTGCAAAGAAACCACTACTAAAGGACACCAATAAAAAGAAGAGACTTGCTTGGTTCAAGAAACATGAGCAATGGACATTAGACCAGTGGAAATCTGTCCTTTGGTCTGATGAGTCCAAATTTGAGATTTTGGTTCCAACAGCTGTGTCTTTGTGAGACGCAGAGTAGGTGAACGGATGATCTCCGCATGTGTGGTTCCCACCTTGAAGCATTGAGGAAAAGGTGTGATGGTGTGGGGGTGCTTTCCTGGTGACACTGTCTGTGATTTATTTAGAATTCAAGGCACACTTAACCAGCATGGCTACCACAGCATTCTGCAGTGATACGCCCTCCCATCTTGTTTGCACTAGTGGGTCTATCATTTGTTTTTCAACAGGACCATGACCCAACACACCTCCAGGCTGTGTAAGGGCTATTTGACCAAGAAGGAGAGTGATGGAGTGCTGCATCAGATAACCTGGCATCCACAATCACCCAAACTCAACCCGATTGAGATGGTTTGGGATGAGTTGGACCGCAGAGTAAAGGAAAAGCAGCCAAGTGCTCAGCAAATGTGGGAACTCATTCAAGACTTTTGGAAAAGCATTCCAGGTGAAGCTGGTTGAGAGAATGCAAAGCGTGTGCAAAGCTGTCATCAAGGACATTTTCTACCAGTCACTAGCCCAGGCGGTTGTCCCCACGTGCTTTAACTACTTAGAGAGTAGCGGCGCACGACACTACCCGGTGAAATGTAAGGCATCAATATACAAGTGTTGCATAGCCATCAAAAGCTCTGATTCTTGGCAATATCACAGCGTTGTCAGATTTCAAAAAGGCTTTACGGTGAAAGCACAACATTTGATTGTTTGAGGATAGCACCTCTCCTATTTCCAGCGCGGGTCACACAAAACCCATATAAGAGCTAAAAAATATCACTTACCTTTCAAATAACTTCTGCTGAGTGCTTCCCAAGTGTCCAACGAAGACATCCAACGGTTCTTTTGTTAGAAAAAGTCATTTATTATATCCATAAATCTCCGTTTGGTTGGCGCGTTATGATCAGAAAATCCACCGTCGAGTCGCCCATTGAACCGTGAAGAGAATACGTTCAAATTATACCTATACACTTTCTCCAAACAAATCAAACATCATTTTTAATGTATCCTTAGGTATCATTTTATGTATATTTACTGTAATATTTCAACCAGACGATAACGTGAACGATAGGAAAGGAAAATAAAGTGGGGCGCGCTCACAATCTCGCTCCCGTGAAACGTTGTTGACAAATATGGTCCCTTCACTACTTCCTCTTCCTATCTGTTCTGCTTAGTGCTAGAGCCTCCAGACCCTGTATAAAGACTGACATCTAGTGGAAGCCATAGGTACTGCAATCTAGGAGCTGGTTCCCATTAAAATCAATAGGCAGCCTGGACAAAAAGGTCATGTACAAAAAAAACTGCAAATCCGGATGGATTTTCCTCTGGTTTTTGCCTGCTATATCAGTTCTGTTATACTCACAGACATTATTTTAACACTTTTAGAAACTTGAGTGTTTCCTATCCAATAGTACTAATTATGTGCATATCCTATTTTCTGGGCCTGAGTGGCAGGCATTTTACTTTGGGCACGCCAGACTCTCCAAAACCGTCACCTCTGCTGCCGCTCCCTAAGAAGTTAAGACTGCAACCATTGTGCCAGTGCCGAAGCAGTTGACCGATTCATGCCTGAGTGACTGTTGCACTCACCTCCACGATCATGAAGAGCTTCGAAAGACTGGTTTTGGCCTACCTTAAGTCCTGCCTCCATTCAATACTGGATCCCCTCCAGTTTGCCTACTGACCGAATAGGTCTACAGAGGACGCCATCTCCACAGCTTTACACTCTGCCCTGACACACCTGGACAAAACCAACACCTGTGTGAGAATGCTGTTCATAGACTAGCTCAGCATTCAATACGGTCATTCCCTCTAGGCTGGTCACCAAACTCCATGACCTAGGGATCAGCCCCTCTCTCTGTAACTGGACTTTGGACTTCCTAACCAACAGACCCCAGTCTGTCTTGTTAGACAACTTCACCTCCTCAACCTGAACACCAGCGTGCCACAGAGCTGCGTGCTGAGCCCCCTCCTGTACTCCCTCTTCACCTACGACTGTGTTCCTGTACACAGTTCCAACATCATCGTCAAGTTTGCAGACGACACCACGGTGGTAGGCCTGATCAGTGACAATGGCGAGTCAGCCTACAGGGAGGAGGTCAAGCACCTGGCTGCATGATGCGCTGACAACAACCTGGCCCTCAATGCAAAGAAAACCAAGGAGCTCATTGTGGATTACAGGAAGTCTAAAAGCTGCAGCCACACCCCAGTTCTCATTGATGGCCTCTCCTGGACCCTCAACACCTCAACCCTGGTCAAAAAGGTGCAGCAGCGCCTGTACTTTTTGAGGAGGCTGAAGAAGGCCCGCTTGTCTCGCAAGATCCTGGTGAACTTTTACTGCTGTACGGTCGAGAGCATTCTGACAAACTGCGCCACAGTGTGGTTTGGCGGATGCTCCGTGGCCGACTGGAAGGCCCTGCAACGGGTGGTGAAAACCGCCCAGCACATTCCCAGTTCCCTGCCATTGTAGACCTCTAGCACAAGCGGTGTCTGCGTAGGGCGTGCGGCATCATCAGGGACCCTTCACATCCATGCCACAAACTGTTTGCCCTCCTACCATCAGGCAGGCAGTACAAGTCTCTACGTTCCTGCACTAGCAGGCTCAAGAACAGTTTCTTTCCAGCTACTGTAACCCTGCTGAACTCTGTGACACGACACTAGCCATATCCACCCGCCCACCGCTTAGTACTGCCTCTCGGGGACCTTGTTGCACTGCTCTCTTTGCACTCTTCACGGTACTACTGGACTCTGACGTTGCTTTGCAAAGTCTGATTAAGGACATTATTCAGCTGTGCATGTGCATGTCAACCTCGGTAACCGCATTGCTGCTATCCCTGTCTTTCAGTTGCATGCCTCCTTGCAATTTCAATTTGCCTTCATTGCACATTTAAACTTGCCATTTGTACTTGCCATTTGCCTTCATTGCACATTCATACATCCCACTTAATAACATACATTGTACTTCATTGTTTCACTTGTAAATTGTTTGTACTCTTTTATTTGCACTTCTGGTTAGATGCTAACTGCAGTTCGTTGTACTGTACTTGTACTTGTTCAATGACAAAGTTTAATCTAATCTAAAGGTGGCTACTTTGAATAATCTAAAATATATTTTGATTTGTTTAACAATTCTTTGGTTACTACATGATTTCATAGGTGTTATTTCATAGTTTTGATGTCTTCACTATTCTACAACATAGAAAATAGTAAAAATATAGAAAAGCCCTTGAATGAGTAGGAGTGTCCAAACTTTTGACTGGCACTGTAATTCTATGTAAACTTATCTTACAACATTACCATGGGTTGAATAACTGAATGTGGCAATTTTCAGAATTAACCGAAACACCTTTCTTTTGTGTGTAAAGGCTCTCCAAACGTGTTTTTTATTATTCAGAAATACTTTCCTAAACCTAAATAATCTACAAGATCAGAGTATTTTTAAATCTTCCAATTGGTGGTAAAACAGAGACGAATATTAGATGGCTTTCTTTCATTGATCCCTAATATTCTGAACCCGTTCTCTCTATATATTCTAGTATTCCGACAAAATGTAAACTAAAAAGGTACACTGTATTTAAAGGGATGGCTTAAGATAAATGAATTGTAAACCCTATTGAATAAACTCCAAGAGAAAATATGTTGGCCAGGAAGTGGGAGGGTTTTCAGAGGTTGAACGAAATGTATTCAGAGCGTGCAAAGTAGAGTTACATGACTGAAATAAGGTAAATCTGAATACTAAATACTGAGGAGTGCATAAGAAAGGCGTGCGTAGGAAAGGCATACATTCCTAAGTCGGAATCGGCCCTCTGTCACGGTTTTCTGATGGAGCGTACCAAGATGCAGCGAGGGTTCCAGTATACATACTTTATTGTTTTTTTGCCAGTTGCATTTAAAATAAACAAAGAACAGACCGTAACACAGGTGTGGCACACACAGGTACACACACACAAATCCAAACAATAACCCACAAGGCAAGTGGGGCAGGGAACCAACTTAAATAGGATTCCCAATTAGAGGCAACAACAACCAGCTGCCTCTAATTGGGAACCTAACAAAAAACCAACAGAGTTCCCTACATAACCCTAGTCACGCCCTGACCCAACACACCATAGAGAAACCTAGAGCGCTCTCTATGGCCAGGGCGTGACAGTACCCCCCCCAAAGGTGCGGACTCCGACCGCCACCTAGAGTCAATTGGGGGGACCTTTGTCGGTGGCGGCTCCGGTGCGGGCCGTACCGACCCGAGAAGATGCACTGGAGGCCCGGTGTGTGGAGCAGGAACAGTACGTACCAGGCTGGGACGACATCCTAGAGACCTGGTACGTGGCGCAGGAACAGTACGTACCAAGCTGGGACGACACCCTAGAGGCCTAGAATATGGAGCAGAGACAGGCCGTGCCGGGCTCTCGATGCGCACAGGGAACCTGATGCGTGGAGCAGGGACAGGCCGTGCCGGGCTCTCGATGCGCACAGGGAACCTGATGCGTGGAGCAGGGACAGGCCGTGCCGGGCTCTCGATGCGCACAGGG
>QNTS01001718.1:230405-272375 GCA_003317085.1 Hucho hucho | reverse complement strand
GAGGGGGGGGGCATCATGAGAGAGAGAGAGAGAGAGAGAGAGAGAGAGAGAGAGAGACACACATCACGAGAGAGGGAGGGAGAGAGACAGTCAAAAGACAGTACATGGTGGCAGACTATCTGACCACTGTGACTGATAGAAAACTGAGGAAAACACTGACTAGGTACAGACTCAGTGAGCACAGTCTGGCTATAGAGACCGGTCGTCACAGACAAACCTGGCTGCCCAGAGAGGACAGGCTGTGCTCACTCTGCTCCAGGGGAGAGGTAGAGACAGAGCTGCATTTCCTATTACACTGCGACAAATACTCAGACCTAAGAGAATATTTCTTTCCCAAAATTATAATTCAATACAAAGAATTTGAAACTATAATAGATTAAGAAAAAATCTAATATTTATTGGCCAGTGAAAAGTGTAGTGTAATGTCGATAATATTTCTCATCTTGTTTTGTTTTGTCATGTGTCTTCTCAGTCATGTTGACACTGGTCTACTACCATTGCTTTACTGTATTGTTGTTCTCATTAATACTGTTGTTGTAGTTGTTGTTAATGGTAATCCCATGTCTACTACTACTACTATTATTATTGCTGTTGGTCCCACCATTTATTTATATAAATATATATTTTTTAAATATATGTATACTTTGACAATGTAAGTAATAATGAACTTGCCATGTCAATAAAGTCAATTGAATTGAATTGAATTGAATTGAGAGAGAGAGGGGGGGGGGGCATCACGAGAGAAAGAGAGCGAGAGATAGAGAGAGAGAGAGGGGGACGACATCACGAGAGAGATAGAGAGAGACAGAGAGAGATAGAGAATAGAGATGGAGGAGAGAGAGACAGACATCATGAAAGATAGAGAGACAGAGGGGACACATCACGAGAGAGAGGGAGGGGATACATTGTGAGATGACACCTTTTGCACACGCGAAAATCCCAAACTAAGTGATGCCCGATGTGTGTGTTTGCTAACCAACACCATTCCTCTCCATTCACACACGTCTACACAAATATGATTAAACTTTATTGCCATCTGTGCAGTCATTGCACTGAAAGTTATTTCATTACAGAAGCTTATTGGCCCCATAGAAATGATTTCTATGATTGGCCCATCGTCAGTCTTCTGTTTTCCCATTGGAGGCTGTGACAGTCAACACTGCTGAAGTTAGGCCGCCACACATGCTCTAACAGCTGGCTGTGTGTCTCATCAGGAATGTGCAGAGGATCACTGTGGGCTCAGGTTGCCACATCCCCGTACTGATCCTGTGTTCACTCTTTGTTTTCTTATCAGCCTTTTTAGGAAATATTCCTATATACTGTGTATTAACAGATAGGTATAGTGTGTGTAGTGTGTGTGTGTGTGTGTGTGTGTGTAGAGTGTGTGTTAGCGTGTGTGTGTGTGTGTGTGTGTGTGTGTGTGTGTGTGTGTGTGTGTGTGTGTGTGTGTGTGCCAGTCCGCACTGTTCCATAAGGTGTAGTTTTTACTGCTTGACTGAGTTACATGATGTGGAATAGAGTTCCATGTAGTCATGGCATGGCTCTATGTAGTACTTTGCGTTTCCCAGAGTCAATGTCCTAACCGACTTGCCAAAACTATAGTTTGTTAACAAGAAATTTGTGGAGTGGTTGAAAAACGAGATTTAATGACTCCAACCTAAGTGTATGTAATCTTCCGACTTCAACTGTACACAGTACCAGTCCAAAATTTGGACAATGAACTCATTCAAGAGTTTTTCTTTATTTTTACTATATTCTACATTGTAGAATAATAGTGAAGACATCAAAACTATGAAATAATACATACGTGTCACGCCCTGATCTGTTTCACCTGTCTTTGTGCTTGTCTCCACCCCCCTCCAGGTGTCACCCATCTTCCCCATTATCCCTGTGTACTTATACCTGTGTTTTCTGTTTGTCTGTTGCCAGTTCCTCTTGTTTGTCAAGCTTACCAGCGTTCGTCCTGTCAGCTCCTGTATGTTCCCAGCCTCTCTTTTTCTCGTCCTCCAGGTTTTTGACCCTTGCCTGTCCTGACCTTGTACCTGCCTGCCTGACCACTCAGCCCATCCCGGACCCTGATCCTGCCTGTCGTCTTGTACCTTTGTCCCACCTCTGGATATTTGACCTCTGCCTTTCCTGACTCTGAGCCTGCCTGCCGTCCGTTACCTTTGCTCCACCTCTGGATTACTGAACTCAGCCTGTCCCTGACCATGAGCCAGCATGCCTTGACCTGTCATTTTCCTGCCCCTGGTGTTACAATAAACATGGTTACTTCACATGGTCTGCACTTGGGTCTTACCTTGATTCCTGATAATATGGATTCATGTAGTTACAAAAAAATGTTAAACAAATCAAAGTATATTTTAGATTCTTCAAAGTAGCCACTCTTTGCGTTGATGACAGCTTTGCACACTCTTGGTATTCTCTCAACCAGCTTCACCTAGAATGCTTTTCCAACAGTCTTGAAGGAGTTCCCACATATGCTGAGCACTTGTTGGCTGCTTTTCCACCACTCTGAGGTCCAACTCATCCCAAACCATCGCAATTGGGTTGAGGTCAGGTGATTGTGGAGGCCAGGTCATCTGATGCAGTACTCCATCGCTCTCCTTGGTCAAATATCCCTTACACAGCCTGGAGATGTGTTGTGTCATTGTCCTGTTGAAAAACAAATGATAGTCCCACTAAGCGCAAACCAGATGGGAATGGCGTATCGCTGCAGAATGCTGTGGTAGCAATGCTAGTTAAGTGTGCCTTAAATTCTAAATAAATATAAAATGTACTTTGATTTTGGTTACTACATGATTCCACATGTGTTATTTCATAGTTTTGATGTCTTCACTATTATTCTACAATGTAGAAAATAGCAAAAAATAAAGAAAAGCCTTGAGTGAGTAGGTGTGTCCAAACATTTGACTGGTACTGTATATACTGTATATAGTTGTCCATCTCTGGTCCAGAGTATCGTCTGGCCCTTGTGGTAACTCTACAAACTCCCCTCTGACTTTTACACCAGTATGCAATGTAGTGTTTTGGCATTAGGCAACTGGAGCAACCAAATTCATAAATAATGAATCATATCCAAGTGCAATTCATATCTGAGTGCAATTTCCCTGGTCACGTATCTCACCTCTGTGCTTCGAAGCAGGCCTTCTACCTCTGAATGATTCAAACATGTTAAGGAGTGTGTTTGAGTTGCTAGTCTTCCCTATTTAACCTGTCCTCTGGTAAGGGCGTGGATCAGAAAACTAGTCAGTATCTGGTGTGACCACCGTTAGCCTCATGCAGCGCGAAACATCTCATTTGCATAGAGTTGATCAGGCTGTTGATTGTGCCCTGTGGAATGTTGTCCCACTCCTCTTCAATGGCTGTGGAATGTTGTCCCACTCCTCTTCAATGGCTGTGGAATGTTGTCCCACTCCTCTTCAATGGCTGTGGAATGTTGTCCCACTCCTCTTCAATGGCTGTGGAATGTTGTCCCACGCCTCTTCAATGGCTGTGGAATGTTGTCCCACTCCTCTTCAATGGCTGTGCGAAGCAAACAAGCTCAATGGGTGTCTGGTGAGTTTGCAGGCCATGAAAGAACTGGAACATTTTCAGCTTCCAGGAATTGTGTACAGATAGCCCCAATCCACTTCAATCAGTGTAGATGAAGGGGAGGAGACCGGTTAAAGGAAGTTTTCTAAGCCTTGAGGCAATTGAGACATGGATTGTGAATGTGTGCCTTTGAACAGGGTATGGTAGTAGGTGCCAGGCGCACCGGTTTATGTCAAGAACTGCAACGCTGCTCGGTTTTTCACATTCAACAGTGTCCCGTGTGTATCAAGAATGGTCCACCACCCTAACGACATCCAGCCAACTTGGCACAGCTGTGGGAAACCTTGGAGTCAACATGGGCCAGCATCCCTGTGGAACGCTTTCGACACCTTGTAGAGTCCATGCCCGACGAATTAAGGCTGTTCTGAGGGCAAAGGGGGGAGATGCAACTACTGTATGAGGAAGGTCTTCCTAATGTTTGTATGTTTTGTGGATACGAAAAACATTCTTCTTGCACTGTGAGAAATTAATGCATATTTGGATTAGGCCCCTAGTTGAATCAAGGATACAATTCTTTCTCTGAAAGAAACATTTAATTAACTCCACATTCATGACTTCAAACTTGTTTTGTCTCTCACAGTGTGAGCAAATACTATTTATTAGTCTTATTTTGGAAACCTTGATAGAAGTTATTGCATTTGGGCCAATGATTCTCAATCGGTATGGACACTTGGACAGAATAATCAAGCTCGTGGGATTTCAATTATTCTTTAGGATGAGGTGTTATTGGTCTGGAAACAACCGTATTGAATCTTTTATGAGAAAATGTAATTTGCTGAGGCCTATTTCTTGTGCACAGGACGTATTCAGCAGCAGCCAAATACTCTGTCTCTTTGAAGGCGCTGCAGGCAATGATGCTAGAGCAATGATATTCAAAGTCGGGGTTGCGACCCCTAGTGGGAATTGCAGTGCGACAATATGCAAATATACAAACGTTTTTGAGAAAGATAATTTGAAAAATAAAATGTTATTGAGTAAATCAATGTATGTATTGGTTCAGATGAATTGAAGTTTATTTGTTGATGCGAAATCTAATTTTACCGATTTGTAAGGTTGTGTCATTAGATGTGGGTTGCGGTCTGGTCGCCATCATTTCTGGGCCAAAAATAAATGTCTTTAGAGCGATGTCTTTTGTTTATGACTAGCAATAGAATACCCATATCCTGTAGGGGGTCATTCCAGAAACAAGAAGCCTGCATAGGAAATGAGCTCCACTTTGCTTCGATGGCGTCGGTTGGTTTTGAAGAGAATAATAGGCTATAGTGAGAGCCTTTTTTTAATGTTGAATGCAAATGGGGGAAATTGTTTGAGGTTATTGAAATTTGTTTTGCAGTCATATCCTGACTCATTGAAATACATGCACGCACACACTCAATCTCTCTCTTTTTCTCCTAGAGCTCCCTCTCTCTCGCCTCGCTTTCCCTCCCTCTGTATCTCAGTTCACATTTTCTGAACCAGTTTGAATAGTAATTTCTCTCTTCAGCTATTTTCTGGTTACTTTCGATTGTTCCAAAAAGGGCAGACAGTATTCTTTCCCCAGTTGATAGATAGTCCTCTCTCTGATGGTTTCATAAGCCAGCAACACTCTGAAAATAGATGAACTACGCACATTCTGACATTGCATTAGAGTTTGACAAAATACTAATGACACAGACCTGTATTTTCAAATAGCACACTATGGTGTCCACAGAATGATTTCTGAACAAGCTTTCACAGTTGACTGCTTGATCCCAATGTCTTTGGTCTATCAATCTTAGATGGGGGTGCTTGTACTTTATAGTTAGGGGATGTCATTCAGATTTATATGTCAAATATTTCCAGATATGCCATATATTTAATTGGGTCTAAAATACAGTACAGGTGCTTTACTATGTAAACCAACCAAGGAAAGCCTGCTTTATTGGTTTAAATCACACAATAAGTGGTTTTACATAATAATATGAATAATGGATTGGATTTATTCATTTAACTCTTCTTCAGGGGCTTCATGAGTGGGTTAGATTTTTATACAAGTGTATTATGCCACTTGTCCACGTGCTCATAATCTGCCATGTCAGGTTTAGTAGTCCATGCCTAAACTATGTTTCCTGACTGGCTATCCCCTTCAGAAAAAAGGTTGCAAAATTCCAGTTATTTTTCCAAAATTCCCAGGTTTTTCAGAATATACTGGATGGAGTATTCTGTATTTCCTGTTTATTACCTCCTGATTCCACCTGGGAATCTTCCACCCTATCCATTACTGTTTGACATCCAGCTCCTCCAGGGTAGCTCAATAACATTAGTGTTATAATGACTGTCAAGAAAGATTGATGGATGATAGTCCTAATCCCAGAGCCATTGCTGGCACACTACACCTCTAAACACTCCAAGATTATTAACAACTGTCTAAATCACTTGTCAAACACAAGATCCGCCCGTACCTGGCCCGTCACACCTTTCTATCCAGCCCACACAATGATTTGGGTTGTCAATTAATTTTGGCCCGCTTCCATACTGCCCGCAACTCGCTGCACTACAAGTCTCAGCAGGCACTGCCAATGTGCTGCCTGCCAATGGCAGTGCATCTATCACTATACGAATAGTATGATATACAGTGACTTCGGAAAATATTCAGACCCCTTGACTTTTTCCACATGTTGTTATGTTACAGCCTTATTCTAAAATGGATAAAATATATATTTTTTCTCATCAATCTACACACAATACCACATAAGGACAAGGCGAAAACCGGTGTTTAGACATTTTGCAAATGTATTAAAAAGTAAATACAGAAAACTTGAAAACTTATTTACATAGGTATTCAGACCCTTTGCTGTGAGACTCCTGACTTGAGCTCAGGTGCATCTTGTTTCCATTGATCATCCTTGAGATGTTTCTACAACTTGATTGGAGTCCACCTGTGGTAAATTCAATTGATTAGACATGATTTGGAAATGAACACTCCTGTCTATATAAGGTCCCACAGTTGATAGTTTGTGTCAGAGCAAAAACCAAGCCATGATGTCGAAGGAATTGTCCGTAGAGCTCTGAAACAGGATTGTGTCAAGGCACAGGTCCGGGGAAGGGTACCAAAACACTTCAAGAACACAGTGGCCTCCATCCTTCTGAAATGGAAGAAGTTTGGAACCATCAACACTCTTCCTAAGGCTGGCCGCCTGGCCAAACTGAGCAATCGGGAAGAAGGCCCTTGGTCAGGGAGGTGACCAAGAATTCAATGGTCACTCCGACATAGCTCTAGAGTCCCTCTGTCTATATAAAGGAAGAGAAGCTTAGGCCTAGCACTAGAGAGACCAAGAGAAAGATTCTTAACTTTATTCAGGTAATATCAAAAGTAATTGTTAATAGGGAAAATACCAACAGGTTATTTATTGTATTGCGGCATTAAAATATGTTTTGCATCTAGCCCTCTTTAGTTTTTTCGTGCTTTGAGTGTGAGTGTGAGTAGCCCTATAGTAGGCCTACAGGGAATTCTATTATATTGCATCAAACACAAAATTCCAGTTGGAACTTAATTTGACAAAAGCAAACGGATTAACAGCCCTGACAACAACCTTCCTAAGTTTTTGTTACTTGAAGTTTTTCAATACTTTATTATTAGGTTCGCAGCATATTAGCCACATCTGAAAGCATAGCAACAAAGGTTGGACAAATATTACTTATCTCTTCTTTTGTTTTGTTTAGGCCTACACTACCGGTCAAACGTTTTAGAACACCTACTCATTCAAGGGTTTTTCTTTATTTTTACTATTTTCTACATTGTAGAATAATAGTGAAGACATCAAAACTAATAAGAACACATATGGAATCATGTAGTAACCAAAAAAGTGTTAACAAATCAAAATACATTTTATATTTGAGATTCTTCAAGTAGCCACCCTTTGCCTTGATGACAGCTTTGCACGCTCCTGGCATTCTCTCATCCAGCTTCAGGTAGTCACCTGGAATGCATTTTAATTAACAAGTGTGCCTTCTTAAAAGTACATTTGTGGAATTTATATCCTTCTTAATGCGTTTGAGCCAATCGTTTGTGTTGTGACAAGGTAGAAGGGGTATACAGAAGCCCCATTTGGTAAAAGACCAAATCCATATTATGGCAGACACATCTCAACATCAACTGTTCAGAGGATACTGTGTGAATCAGGCCTTCATGGTCAAATTGCTGCAAAGAAACCACTACTAAAGGACACCCTTGGGAAGAGACTTGCTTGGGCCAAGAAACACGGCATTAGACCAGTGGAAATTTGGCCATTAGTCTGGATTCTAAATTAGAGATTTTTGGTTCCAACCGCATTGTCTTTGTGAGATGCGGTGTGGGTGAATTAATGATCTCCACATGTGTATTTCCCACCGTAAAGCATGGAGGAAGAGGTGTTATGGTGTGGGGATGCTTTGCTGGTGACACTGTCTGGTTTATTTAGAATTCAAGGCACACTTAACTAGCATGGCTACCACAGCATTCTGCAGCGATACGCCATCTCATCTGGTTTGCGCTTAGTGGGACTATCATTTGTTTTTCAACAGGACAATGACACAATACTCCTCCAAGCTGTGTAAGGGATATTTTACCAAGAAGGAGAGTGATGGAGTGCTGCATCAGATGACCTGGCCTCCAAAATCCCCTGACCTCAACCAAATTGAGATGGTTTGGGATGAGTCGGACCTCAGAGTGAAGGAAAAGCAGCCAACATGTGCTCAGCATATGTGGGAACTCCTTCAAGACTGTTGGAAAACCAAGTGTGCAAATCTGTCATCAAGGCAAAGGGTGGCTTTTTTTGGTTACTACATTATTCCATATGTGTTATTTCATAGTTTTGATGTATTCACTATTATTCTACAATGTTGAAAATAGTACAAATAAAGAAAAACCCTTGAGTACGTGTTCTAAAACTTTTGACCGGTAGTGTATGTTAAATTGCTATTGAGTTTACAAAACATTAGGAGCATCTGGTCTTTCCATGACATGGGCTGACCAGGTGAATCCAGGTGAAAGCTATGATCCCTTATTGATGTCACCTTTTAAATCCACTTCAATTACTGTAGATGGAGAGAGGATTGCAGAGGGAAATGCCTGTACGTCAGGGTGGATGAATGGAATGAAAGAATGAGAAAAAATGTTGTTTGTCATATACTTTGAAAGAGTGAAATGGATTTATGTTTTATATACATTAAAGCGGCAATCAGCAGGTGAAATAATAACTATAAGGGCACAAGGCGAGACCCAAATGCAGACACAGGAGGCAGATGGTTGAGCTCCGATATTTATTATAGTAAAAGGGGCAGGCAAAAGGCAGGTCAGGTATAGGCGCGAGTTTATAAACCAGGTCAGAGTCCAAACGGTACAAGACGATAGGCAGGCTCAAGGCAGGCAGGGGTTCAGTAACCACGTGAGAGTCCAAACGGTACAAGACGATAGGCAGGATCGAGGTCAGGGGCAGGCAGAGTGGTCAGGCAGGCGGGCTCAGAGTCAGGACAGGCAAGGGTCAAAACTAGGAGGGCGAGAAAAGAGAGACTGGAAAAAACAGGAGCTGAGACACAAAAACGCTGGTTGACTTGACAAACAAGACGAACTGTGCAGAATATAGTGTTTGTTTACATTTAACTTGTTTACAAACATTGGAGTAAAACAAGTGTATATTTTGGGTTCTGATGGGGTACGACAGTTGAACTAAGCTCATGAGGCATTTAGAATCAAAGGGTACATATCATTAATTTATAATTCCAAACATGTAGCAACTGCAGATTGTACCTTTAAAAGCCTTGCACCATTTCCATCTAGCCTATAATTACAGTTCTGACTGTGTGTGATGGGTGTTTTTGTGGCACCTTCATTTCAAAACTAAATGACTTTGGCATTCAGCAATCTCAAATTGCGTTTTCATATTGTAAGCCTTTTGTCGATAATCCTTTGACGGTGTGACGGGGAATTGATGCATCGCACCGGAAACATAAATTCCCAGTAACGATTAGTCCAGCCAGGTTCTCTTTTTTTCTTGCATACACACACACACACTAACTTACTGCTCAATTCTTCATTAGCATCTGTGTGCCAGTGCCCACATTTTTGTGGGCATGATTGATAACATACAGTTAGGGTCAGGTTGGTTGAAGACATCCATTTGTCTGTTTCTGCCAACACAGAAGAAGGAATGAAAGAAAGGGGGAGGAGAGACTGAAAGAGAGGGTCAGGGAGGGAGAGGGTGAGGGAGGGAGAGAGATACTAAAGGAGAGTGTGAGGGAGGGAGAGACTGAAGGAGAGGGTGAGGGAGGGAGGGACTGAAGGAGAGGGTGAGGGAGGGAGGAAAAGATGCCTTATAAAATATAAAATCTGTGCCAGTGTTTAAATAATGAGGCTTCTTACCTTCAGAGGAGAGGAGGAACAGGCCTCTTTCATATGAAATTAATGTTTTATTCGACAGGGTATACCTTCATTCAAATTCACCGATGATAGAGACCTATTCTGTCCTTCTCCTCTCTTCCATCCTCTTATTCCTCTCTTTCTCTCCTTGAACACCTCTTTTTTTCTCTAGCCATTTTTCTCCTCTTTCTTAAACCTATCCCTCTCTCTCCCTCTCTTTCTCTGTGATCCTCTGAAGGCCCTTTTGTGCATGTGGTGACAATCAGACAGGAAGAAGGGATGAGTGATAAATGAGTGTCTGGATAGACGGAACACACACACAAACTCCCCATGATGTACGAGTGTCTGGATGTATGGGACCTTGTTTAGGGCTTTGATATTCCATTCGTTGTTGCTTGGAAACAGAATGGAGTGATGGGAGGAATAAAGAACATTCAGGCGTCTTATTAATATGATACTTTTGTTTGTTTTAATCTACGCTTTGGATTAAACTTACATTATTATCTGAGAAATCACAAACTCTTGCTAGTTTAGATTGAGTTTAGATTGATCTGTGAGGAAGATCTTTCAGTTGATGTCTTTCAATTGAACTCCTTATGATCCTAGTTCACTGTGGTAAACATGGGGAATGACAAATTGCATTCTCTATGAATTCTTCAAAAGCCTCATGCGTTTCATCATTTAAACCTTCTGTGTGTATGTAGTGTGATGTTGATGTGTTAAGTGTTCACCATAGAGATCCTATTAAATTCACCATGAAGTGTGTTCGGTTCTCTCTTTGAGCGTGTAAAGGCAGGAGCGGTGCACGGTGTGCCAGTTGTTGCATTGTTCTCTATCTGCAACACTCATTTTAACAGCAAGATGGAAACACAAACGTTCATTGTACAGGACAAGATTATATCAAACCATATTGGATGTGAATATTATACAAAACATTAAGAACACCTTCCTAATATTGAGTTGTCCCCCCTTTGCTTTAGAAGAGCTTCAATTCGTCAGGGCATGCACTCTACAAGGTGTAAAAAAGCGTTCCACAGGGATGCTGGCGAATGTTGACTCCAATGCTTCCCACAGTTTGTCAAGTTGGCTGGATGTCCTTAGGGTGGTGGACCATTCTTGATACACACAAGAACAGCATTGCAGTTCTTGACACAAACCGGTGCGCCTGGCACCTACTACCATACCCTGTTCAAAGGCACTTAAATATTGTGTCTTGCCCATTCACCCTCTAAATGGCACACATACACAATCCATATCTCAATTGTCTCACGGCTTAAAAATTATTCTTCAACTTGTCTCCTCCCCTGTATCTACACTGCTTGAAGTGGATTTAACAAGTGGCATCAATAAGGGATCATAGATTTCACCTGGATTCACCTGGTCAGTCTATGTCAAGGAAAGAGCAGGTGTTCCTAATGTTTTGTTCTCTCAGTGTTTATTGAGTCACACATCCCCATATTTTTCTCCTCTGAATGCATTATCACTTTCATATGCGTGAGGGTTTGCGTTAAATAATGAATAAAGAAGCCCGTCAACATTACTTTGACTGAGCTGTGTAGTTTGAACTGTAACTATGTCATTTTAAAGATGCAATACTCCTCCGACTCATCGCATGATTGTTAGACATGTTATCCACAAGACAAATCGTCATCAAACAAACACTGGATCACATGAATCAAATAAAGATCTAATTTAGAGACGTAGCGCCGTGAATGGCTGGATGATTAGGATCATAATTATATAATTTAAAGACACTTTAAAGACACATTTTCCGCAAACTGTCACTGTTGTTGTCCCGCCTTGTTAGGGGTTCCCCTCCCCCTGGGAGCCAAACAGAGGATTTGTTGTTATATGGATGGATTCTGTGCCCGAATGTTACTGTCAGTGTCTGCGGCTGTGTTCGAGGATACATGACTACATTACAGTGTCTCTGCTTCATCTCATTGGCTCATTACCCCATTCAGCCATTAGTCTGCTCCACAACCTGTGGTCTGTTTTCTGCTCCATCATTTCACAGCACTTCTCACGAGAGACAGAGAGAGAGAGAGAGAGAGAGAGAGAGAGAGAGAGAGTATCGGAGGGTTTGATTGTACAGCGCAGCTAGTGTAGTCTTCATTCAGCCTTCACCACTCTGTGAAAAATGCCCACCTTCTGTGAACTTCCTGGAAGAGTTAATTCAATGTGAGTTAATTAAAACATTTCCTGGTCGTTTGAACTCAGACTCCAACTCTCTTTTCTATCTGAGTGCTGTGTGAGGGAACTGCTGGGGCCGATTTAGCCCATTTCTTGTTCTCTGGTGAGGAGAATGTCAAAGGAAAACGTTAAAGGAGAGATGGAAGTAAGGATGGAGGGAGAGAGGAGGGATGAGGCGTGCTGATTAGGGATGTGTATGTCGACTGTCTAGGGATAGTTTTAGCCCCTCTCCTCTCCTCCTCACCATCTCTTTTAATTTGCTTATATTTCTCAAAGCTCAGCCAGTAGTTTTTTCTCCATATTCCTCCCAGCCTGCCGTCTCAGATGTCTACAGCTGCTGAATAGTCTCACAACAGCAGTATTGGAGATATGAGACGTTAGATGAAGCTGTTGTTGCAGGTTGCCTCATACCATGAACTCAAAAGCAAACTCATTTTAATGAATTCTCTTTCAGACTCTGCCCTGCCTCAAGTCCTTCATAAATGATTGATGGAATGCATTGATGTAGGTAGAGAATCATACACACGCATGCAAACACACACACACACACACACACACACACACACACACACACACACACACACACACACACACACACACACACACACACACACACACACACACACACACACACACACACACACACACACACACACACACACTGTCCAGAATGACTTGTTTCCAAAGTTCTTCCATTTGGGGCCATCTTGGTGGACATGCATGTGTTGAGGGGTCTTCTTTCAATCTGATCAAACTTTAGGTCATAGGTCATTGGCTCCCTTTCATACCCCTCTGAAACAGTCCGGTGGAATATGATTAGGAAGCTCATGTAAGTTCAATGTAATTGGATTTCTTGGAGGCTTTGCCCTTTCTGATGAAATGCATTGATGTTTAGAGTCGTCACCAAGGACATGCTCTGATGCTGGCCAGTCCTCAATGCCTGCTAGGTCATTGGCACTCATCCCAGCCCTGGTAAAGGGTGTTTGGTACTGTATATGAAGGATTAATAAAGGCCTGTTTGTGGTGTGTCATTGTGGTACTATCAACAAGCCGTTCTGTGGCTGACAGTCTCAAGGTTAGGGTGGTGGTTTTATTCACACGTTAAAAACAGATCAAGACAAACGAGACAGCCATTTAAAAGTGGAGAAGAGTTTTAATATTTAATAGATAGATGCACATATATTCTTTTCCAAGGACTGATTCTGTGCTAGCTTCAGAGGGCAACCACTTTAACTGATGTTCTGCTTTATTTTACTATTCAGCGCATGCTCATAAATATCTCATTTGAAATGCAACTGCTTTAATCCTGTTCTCTTCAGCTTTCTGTTCAGTTTATGCTCATACGTAGAGATATGGCATTTTCTCAGGAGATCGGCCAATGTAATATTTCCATTCACCATCAACCTGTGGCCACCACTGATTGACTGACCAAGGTTTGTTTGAGGCCAGGGATGAAAATCAAATCAAAAAAAGTTTACTTGTCACGTGCGCCGAATACAACAGGTGTAGACCTTACAGTGAAATGGATAGGGAAACCGTGGACGAACATGCCATAGGCACAATTAATCAAGTACAATATGTAAATAATTTATTGGAGGTGTGGCTGTCACCTTGACATGAGCTGGAAGTAATTAACTTGGTGATGCTAATAAGGAAGTGAATCCTCGTTAAACAGGTCAGATGGGGCGCCTCAGATAGCTGGAATGAATGAGTCAAAGTAATTAAGGATGACTGAGGAAACCTTGCACTTTGAATGAGAACTGTGATTTTGGGAAAGACCCTTAGTCTTGTGTTTTAATTAGGTGGTCTTCTACAGCCTGGGTATATATCAGGTTTTCTAATTAAACCATTTATAAGGCTCAAGTAAATGTTTGAAATGTAGCTGCTAAGATTATTCAAACTATTACAGATATGATGTGCTTTCTAATCAAAGTGGATTCTAAATGTCTTTCTTTGGTTTTGTTTAACCAGTCAATACTCAAGACTGCTGAAAGGCCCGTCTGTAGGTACTTCAGATAAACGTATCAGGCACATTTTCAAACCAACATCGGAAGATATTAGGGCTTAATCCCCTACATAATTTTGTCAAGTTTACTTTTCATTTCTCAGAGTTCAGTTTTCAAACCATAAAAGATAACTTCCTAAAGTTAGCCTCTCCAAAGAGTCTGACTAGTCTTCTGGCTCTGTAATTCACAGCCTTGAAAACTAACAAAACGCTACACTTCTTTCTCTCTTTCTCTCTCTCTTTTGCTCCCTCCATAGTTTGTATTCTTGTCACCAGCTTAAACAGCCTAAGGCCTGGTAATAATCTGACTGTTTTTGTAGGAAGTCATCCGCCCCTCCTAGGCAAAGTGAAGGAAAACTTTCTTACTGCCTCAAAGTTACAGTAGCTAGCGTCTTCTCCACGCTGCAGAATGTAATATTTGCAAATAAATCTTGGTGGTGACGGTTTGATAGCAACGGGGACGCATACCATAGGGCTTTGCCTTGTATAATTGAGTTGGCGTTGTGACACGGTAGCTGGAGGCGAGTCAGCTGGAAAATCCATTGATGTGACTGGCAAGAGTTGACAGTGCTGTGAAAAGGTCTAGCTAGCTTTACTCACTATATTCCACATAGTTAGATTCAGATGAATGTTACTGTTGTGGTGCCAGGTTCCTTAAACAATACATCCCTGTGTTGGGATTTGGAACGTCTAGGATTTCCTTGCTGATGCACTGAGGTGCTAAGGAGTTAAAGGGTATTAGGGAATGAAGGCTCCATGTTTTCCTGGGTTTTGAGCAGATTATGAGCCGTCTGTGTGCAAGCGTGTGGCCTGTGTGTGTCTGTGATATGTGCATGATGACGCATGCATTCACTAGTGTGACTGCATTTTCTAATCGTAATGAAACAGTGATGTGTTCACCGAGATTGAAGAAAACTTTGTACCCTTATATTCTTCTCTCTTCCCTCCTCTCCCCCTTTCTCCGTCTCTCTCTTCCCTCCTCTCCCACTCGCTTCTCCGTCTCTCTCTTCCCTCCTCTCCCCGTCTCTCTTCCTTCCTCTCCCCCTTTCTCCGTCTCTCTCTTCCCTCCTCTCCCTGTCTCTCTTCCCTCCTCTCCCCCTTTCTCCGTCTCTCTCTTCCCTTCTCTCCCCCTCGCTTCTCCGCCTCTCTCTTCCATCCTCTCCCCCTCGCTTCTCCCCTTCTCTCTTCCCTCCTCTCCCCCTGTCTTCTCCCCTTCTATTTTCCATCTCACTCTTCTCCTTTCTCCCCCTCTATTCTCCATCGCTCTCTTCCATCCTCTCCCCCTCTCTTCTCCGTATCTCTCTTCCCTCCTCTCCACCTCACTTCTCTGTCTCTCACTCTCTTCTCCCCCTCTATTCTCCATCTCGCTCTTCCTTCCTCTCCCCCTCTATTCTGCGTCTCTCTCTTCTCTATTCTCTGTCTCTTTCCCTCTATTCTCCATCTCTCTTCCATCATCTCCTCCGCTATTCTCCGTCTCTCTTCCCTCCTCTCTCCCTCTATTCTCCGTCTCTCTTCCCTCCTCTCCCCTTCTAGTCTCCATCTCTCACTCCCTCCATATCTCTTTCTTCCCCCTCTATTCTCCGTCTCTCTCTTCTTTCCTCTCCCCCTCTATTCTCCGTCTCTCTCTTCCTTCCTAATTTCTGGTATCTGTCCCTGTTATCACAGACAATACGTCCTTGTAGCAGAGGTTAGGGTGTATTGGGTCCACTGGTATTTTGGCCCAGCAAATAGCAGAAGATTATAGGAGCTCTGAGCTAGGAAAATTATTGGTCTGCCTGCAATATAAGGTTCCTCTGAGCCATGAGAAATATCAGGCTGCCTGCAAGATAAGGGCCCTCTGAGCCAAGAGAAATATCAGGCTGCCTGCAAGATAAGGGCCCTCTGAGCCAGGATAAATATCAGTCTGCCTGCAAGATAAGGGCCCTCTGAGCCAGGATAAATATCAGTCTACCTGCAAGATAAGAGCCCTCTGAGCCAGGAGAAATATCATTCTCCCTGAAAGATAAGGGCCCTCAGAGCCAGGATAAATATCACTCTCCCTGCAAGATAAGGGCCCTCTGAGCAAGATACGGGTGAATAAAGAAGCCTGTCCATTGGGTTGCAAATTCTCAATTTTCTCCCTCCTGTTGCTGTGGATGATCCTTCCACTGAGGTCAGCTGTCTGGTTATTACAGCTGTCACTGCCTGTCTGTGGAAATCCGTTTTTTTAGGTATGGGATCAGGGCCGTCGCCTGCTGTTGTTAATGTCATCAGGGAAGCAAATGCCTCCTGGTCCAGAGGGTGTTTTATTTTATAGGCCACAGCACAGCATATTGAGTGTTTTTATAGAAATGAATTTTGATTGGCAGAGGGAGTCATTCATGACACAGCACTGTCTTTATTAGTCCACTTCATTAGACAAACAAAGGCCCTCTTCTCCCAGGTGGTTGATTAATTCACTCTTCCAGAGTGTGTTGTATTTGTAAACAAGGCTGATTTAGAATGTCCATCCATAGTGAAGTGCATTATGATTTCACAGCCTCTGTCTCTCCCCTGTCTACTGGACGTCTGTTGTGATTGTATTACACAGACAAGAACAATGGATACTTAACCTTGATTCCTCCCTCTCTTCTCCCCTCCCCTGCTCCCTTCAGCCGAGCAGGGAGATGGACTCAGATGTCATCTGACAGTGATGATCAGTGGGGTTTGTTTATATACAGCCCCAAGTGATGCAGCATTTGATGTTGACAAGAGATGAGGGAAAGTGCAATGTACACTTGTCTTACCTGTCATGTTAGGTATTGCTCTTTTGTACACTACATGGCCAAAAGCATGTGGACACCTGCTCGTCGAACATCAGGGGCATTAATATGGAGTTTGTCCCTCCTTTGCTGCTATAACAGCCTCCACTCTTTGTTGGAACGTTACTGCAGGGACTTGCTTCCATTCAGCCACATGAGCATTAGTGAAGTCGGGCACTGATGTTGGGCAATTAGGCCTGGCTCGCAGTCAGCGTTCCAATTCATCCCAAAGGTGCTCGATGGGGTTGAGGTCAGGGCTTTGAGCAGGCCAGTCAAGTTCTTCCACACCGGTCTCAACAAACCATTTCTGTACGGACCTCGCTTTGTGCACATTTTCATGCTGAAACAGGAAAGGGCCTTCCCCAAACTGTTGCCACAAAGTTGGAAGCACAGAATGGTCTAGAATGTCTTGTATTCTGTATTGTTAAAATGTCTCTTCACTGGAACTAAGGGGCCTAAACCATGAAGAACAGCTCCAGACCTTTATTCCTCCTCCACCAAACTTTACAGCGGGCACTGTTCGGGCAGGTAACATCAGCCAAACACAGATTAGTCCGTCAGACTGCAAGATGGTGATGCGTGATTAATCACTCCAGAGTACATGTTTTCACTGCTCCAGAGTCCAACGGCGGCGAGCTTTACACCACTCCAGCCGACGCTTGGCATTGCGCATGGTGATCTTAAGCTTGTGTGCGGCTGCTCGGTCATGGAAACCCATCTCATGAAGCTCCCGAAGAACAGTTATTGTGCTGACGTTGCTTTCAGAGGCAGTTAGGAACTCGGAAGTGAGTGTTGCAATTGGGGATAGACAATTTTTACGCGCTTCAGTACTTGGTGGTCCCATTCTGTAAGCTTGTGTGGCTTACCACTTCGCGGCTGAGCTGTTGTTGCTCCTAGACGTTTTCACTTCACAAGTTGACTTTCCACTTCACAAGCTGTAGCAGGGCAGAAATTTGACGAAGTGACTTTTTGGAAAGGTGGCATCCTATGACGGTGCCATGTTGAAAGTCACTGAGCTCTTCAGTAAGGCCATTCTACTGCCAATGTTTGTCTAGGGAGATTGCATGTCTGTGTGCTTGATTTTATACACCTGTCAGCAACGAGTGTGGCCGAATCAACTAATTTGAAGGGGTGTCCACATACTTTTGTATGTATAGTATATGTATATGTTGGTCTTCCAGGTCGGCAAGTAGGCCCAGACAGCCCATGTCGAGAGCAGCTTGAGAAGACTATCATAAAGTGGTGAGTCAAACTGATGAGCGGACAAGCATGTAGGCCTATGTGTTACAAATGTCCACTACTTAGTTCCTCAATGGTCTTGCTTGCAGACCAGGATACCAGGCTCTGCTGACAGACTGATTTAAACAATAAGATAAATCAACATGTCGTAGCATCTTTAATTCAACCGCCCACACATAACTGCAGTATAACAATCCAAGTGAATCATCAACACTTTCTAAATATGTCCTGTTCCACTGAAGATGCAGGGCAGTTCCTCCTGTTATTGATAGTTTGCAATGCTTTGTTCTGCTAGCACTCATTTGGACCATATATAGATCTCTCTTTCTCTCTCCATCTGCTAGCGTGGGTTGTTGGCTAAAGGGGAACCCCCCCAGCTTGCCTTTAATGCGCTAGTCAGCAGCTCGTTAACTTATTGATGAATAGCCACCTGTCAGACAGACAGACAGGTAGGTAGGTAGAGTGCAAGGTTGGATGTGCAAAGCATTGTTAGCAAAGTTAAATTTCTCTCTGAGCTGTCGAGAGTTGGACTTGTTGTTAAAGGTTGTGGTTTGTTTTGAATAGTGTGTGTGCACCTGTGTGTGTGCATGTTCTAACCGACTGTCTCGTTCACCCATCAGACAGCAAGCCGGAGAGTCTGGAGGCAAACAAGATCAAGATGGCGTTCTTCACACACCCACCCTAACAGAGATTGGATGGCATCTCATCTCCCACTAGTTCCTGTTGACAGAGGAAAAGCTGGCCATGTGGGAAGAGGACCCCGAGAGCTTCGGTATGCTCACAAATACATGCTGATACTAACGTGTTTCCCTGTCGCTTTGTCAGCTCTTTTCTCCTCATGTTAAGTCTGGTAATGTGTCCATCTGAAGGTCCACACCATGCTGGTGTACAACACACACACCTACTCTTCGTCTTGTCTCCTCCTCCTCATCGTTTGTATTCACAGCTGTTGAAGAAACAGGGTGTGACTCCTGGAAATGCAGTCTATGGGTGAGTGAATGACACACACACACACACACAGTAGGAGGCAATGATTCTCGTTTACTGTAGTCTCACCTGTGATAAATTGCAGGTGCCATTCAAACAGTTTTGAAAAGAAAAAAACAGAACATTCTGCTCCATTGTAAAGTGCAAGAGAGCCAATATATTCGACCACATCTGTAGATGTGTCAGTTCACAGAGACAAGACACACAGACTGACCTGTTGACCGCAAGCTAGCCTTAGAAGCAGCCCTGATCTACCTGCCACTGCTCTCACTAACAGCCATGCTGATTTCAACATTATATTTACAGTCACACGGAAGCTAATTATTTTCCCTCCATGTCATCATATCCCTCTTCCCCTATATTGTTTGGGAGTCCTTGACTGAGGTACAGCGATGCCACAAGACAGCCACAGACAACCAGGAACCAGAAAAGTCCTAGAGATTTGTGAAACCATAAGTATAATAGGATGTACAGGTGAGAGAGTTTTTCTAGCAGTAACCAGTGATGAATGATGCTAGTAGAAGAAGAACCATACGCTCCATTACCCTTGGCATTCTTCACACAGAAGAGCAACAACACTCTCCCAGTCCCTACCGGCGTGAAGACCAAGAGTATTCTTTACTTGAGCTGTCATACCGGGAAAAAGGAAGACAAATATTTCAGTTGTCTTAAACAAAACTAGCGGGTGGTCCCTACGATCAGCAGACAAAAGCTAGATCCGCATTCGGTGCGATGTGTGTGAGCCTGAACTGTTCTCTGGCCCCCAAAAACCCAGTAACAAGGTATCCTGTCAGCGCAGTGCTGGTCAGTCAGTCATACTATTGATTAGCATTACACCAGTTCAGTACTCTCAACCAAAAACAGGCAATGATTAGAAAAAGGAGAGGTCTGCACTCAAAGTATTGAATTGATACAAGGAAATGTATACAAGGAAAATGATTGATATTATTGTGTGGACGTACGTTAGTTAAGACCACTTGGTGGTATGGTACAAGGTGGATGTTTTAGTGGTGAGGTAAGCTTTGGGAGGTTTTGGCTGCTGCCAATATAATCTCCCTACCACTATCAGTCTCCCCTCCCTCCCAATCTGTCACTCTCCTTTCCTACCTCCCTCCCCCTCTTCCTCTCTCCATCTGTCTTGCTCTAATCTTCCATCTGTCTCCATTAAGTCCCACTCTGCTTACTTCCATGGCTCTCTGGTTAAGGATCCACACTTCTTTGAAGTACACCAGTGTAGTGGAGCCGACCTTTGAGGTCACAGTGGATGATGTCATTAGTGCATGATGTCATTTGTTGTCTGTTGTCTGTTGTTGTTTACTGATTGCCCCCCGCCCCTGTTTCCTCTTTCACCAGCCTTGTACAAGGATCTTGTTCTTGGACATATTCCACAACTACAGTGAGACTCCTGGAGTACTACTGGAGATGGTACAGAATCTACAAGGTAAGTCTGTCATTGTCTTGTCCTCTAAGACAGTCCTTTGGGGAAAAGTGTATTCTGACCTCAGTAGGACATCTTGTTAAATAAAGGAGAAATAAAACATGTTTTCACAAAACTATTTTCTGATTATTTTCTAACCTTGGCTTGTCCAGCCACAGCCTTGGCTTGGTTGTAGACTTAAACGGCTGAGAACGTGCTGTACAACAGAACCATTCAACAGTCTTTAGAAACACATTCTTTAGATTACAATATGAGATTCCCCCTGTGAGACAGGCCTGTGTAAGTGATCAGTTGTTCTCAGAGTTGTCACTGCACACAAACACTGGACAATTACAGGGTGTCTTTAGGCCAGTGTTCTCCTCTGACAGAGTTGTACTACAGGGACTGTCAGATTGGAAAATTCAATTTTAGCTGAAAGCCAAATATCGATTGTGAGAAGCTACTCAGGCGCCAATAACAGGGGTGTAAGTGAGAGGGACAGACTGGACAACGATCTGTCTGTCTCAGTCAGCATGTCAGACATGGGATATTCCATCATTTTCAGTGGTAGTTTATTGTCGTTGTGGAGGACCCTGTTAAGCTGCTGATGAAGGATGCAGGTGGGTAATAATGGTGTCTTGTTACGGTGTCTCTGGTCTCTTGTTACGGTCTCTCTGGTCTCATTACGTTCTCTTTGGTCTCTTGTTATGGTCTCTCTGATCTCTTGTTACAGTCTCTCTGGTCTCTTGCTACGGATTCTCTGTTCTCTTGTTTTACGGTCTCTCTTGTTTTTGACAAGGGTCTGTTTTGTTACGGTCTCTAGTCTCTTGATAGGGTTCTGTCTTGTTACGGTCTCTCTGGTATCTTGATAGGGATCTTTCTTGTTAAGGTCTCTCTGGTCTCTTGATAAGGTTCTGTCTCATTACGGTCTCTCTGGTCTCTTGATAAGGTGCTATCTTTTTACAGTCTCTCTGGTCTCTTGATAGGGTTCTGTCTTGTCACGGTCTCTGCAGTCTCTTGATAGGGGTATTTCTTGTGAATGTCTCTCTGGTCCCTTGGTAAGGTGCTGTCTTGTTACGATCTCTCTGGTCTCTCGATAGGGTTCTATCTCGTTGCGGTCTCACTGCTGTGTTCATGGCTCTCTGTAGAACCCAAGGCTCTCTTGTTGCCATTGTCACTGAAGCTGAGACAGCCACCTGAGAAAAGATTCCAGCAAATGGACTGTGGCAAGCCTAGGAAGAGCCTACGGTTCGTTCTCTTGTTCAGAGGCAGTAACAGGCACAGAATTAGGAATTACAATACTAGAATGGACGTAAACTATCGTATAACAGTATTAAAGGTATTTAATAAAACATACTGTATTAAAGTAAAAGTAACTTGGCTGTATACAGGGAGTACCAGTACCGGGTCGATGTGAAGGGGTACAAGGTAATTGAGGTTGTGATGTACATATAGGTAGGGGTAAAGTTACTAGGCAACAGGATAGATAATAGACAGAAGCAGCAGGGTATCTGGTGAGTGAAAGTGTGTGTGTGTGTGGGTGTGTGGCGTCAGTATGTATGTATGTGTGTGCATATGTATGTGTGTGCATGCTATGTGTGTGGGTGTGTGTGTGTGTGTGTGTGTGTGTTGGGGTGTCAATAAAAGTATGTCTGTGTAGGTAGAGTCCAGTGTGTGCACATAGTCAGTGCAAGAGCTAGTGCAAAAAAGGGTCAATGCAGATAGTCCAGGTAGCCATTTGATTAGCTATTTAGCAGTTTTGTGTTGTGACTTTTGGCTAATTAATGTTCAAGATCCTTGACTAAGGAATGACTGGAATAATTAATTGATCTGATGTATTTAACTAATGTTGTTATCCTATCCAAATTAATCTAAGAGGGGCAACATTAAGGGTTGGATATAGAGAAACCCTTGAATTAACTCCATCAGTAGTTATCAATAACCGTTATACCATGATATAAGGTACAATGTGATACCACACAGTTATTGAAGCTCCACAGGTCAATATGAAATAGGCATCCGTACTCAACTCATGCAAATACAACAGGACATTCACAGGCCCTCTTTTTGTGTAAGATTTCAGATTTTCTTTTTTACAATACAAAACATACACATACAAATGACAACATACAGATGCACACAAACATCCACAACATCACACCTGCCCAGACCCACATGCTCACACCCCTATCTCCAGCGCCTGCATCACTCTCCGCCACATGGCCTCAAACTGCACCCTTTTGTTTCTCTCCGTCGCCCACGCACTTTCAACATTCAGATAATAAAGCATTTGACCTTTCCATTTTGTCAGCCAACTTTCTAACTCAGCCCATAACTTTTGGCCTTCATAGCATTCCCAGAAGCAATGGATTATTGAGCCATTGTTAGTTTTACAATTAAGACATGACATTGTGCTTTAGAATTTGTGAATTTTGTCTCTTGAACTTTTGAGATTGACATGATCTTATTCATTGAAAGAGAAAATGTGAGAGGACTATGTCGACATAGGCTTTCACAACAGTGAAACACTACAGCTCCCCAACCAGGAATAGACATGAACTAGGATCTCAATTAGCATTTGATGTGGACAGTGCCGGGACAGTATTGATCATGGATTTGTAAATTAGACCTGCCATCTTACAAGACTCAATGACTTCCACCACTTTACACACACAACACCACTTTCAGAGGAAATTAAGAATGTAATGGGGTTAATTTACTTGTACGTCAATGTTGGCTGCCCAGTTGGATTCCGTTAGGATTGGCGTGTTGTCCAAGTCTCTCTCTCCCTCTCAGTTCTCAGTCCAAGAAAGTAAAGTCTATGAGAGCTCTTCCGTGCAGTGTATTCGTCCTCTGATTCCAGCCGTGATGGATTGCGAACTCATTCAGTTAGTCTCAAATGTTGATTGCTTCGGTCTGAGTGGGATATGTCTTTATCGATTGGTGTATGGTTTCCGAGGAGAGTTTGGTTATTCATTCCTCATGGTGTGGCTGTACAGGGAAGAAACTTGATCTGACGTCTGTCAGCAAGTCCTGCAATTTATAGGGATACTCACAGAGGGCAGGGTCTGATAGGCCGGACAGGGTGGCACGGAACTGCCGGTTGATTCTGAGAATTCAGCACATCCCTGTCCGTTGAGGCGAACCTGAGATTTCCTCGTAAATGTACACAGTATGTTTCTACTGTATAGAAAACAGTTCAACAGTCCCTAGGATGAAATGCCTAGCCTGTCGGTTCCAAACATGCATTTGGTGAAATACACATCCTCCATGTTACCCCCCTCTGTGCTACAGCAAATACCCATTATACACTACTGTTCAAAAGTTTGGGGTCACTTAGAAATGTCTTTGTTTTTGAAAGAAAAGCACATTTTTTGTCCATTAAAATAACATCAAATTGTTTCGAAATACAATGTCAACATTGTTAATGTTGTAAATGACTATTGTAGCTGGAAACGGCAGATTTTTTATGGAATATTTACATAGGCGTACAGTGGCCCATTATCAGCAACCATCACTCCTGTGTTCCAATGGCACATTGTGTTAGCTAATCCAAGTTTATCATTTCAAAAGGCTAATTGATCATTAGAAAACCCTTTTGCAATTATGTTAACACAGCTGAAAACTGTTGTGCTAATTAAAGAAGCAATAACACTGGCCTTCTTTAGACAAGTTGAGTATCTGGAGCATCAGCATTTGTGGGCTCGATTACAGGCTCAAAATGTCCAGAAACAAAGAACTTTCTTCTGAAACTCGTCAGTCTATTCTTGTTCTGAGAAATGAAAGCTATATTCCATGTGAGAAATTGCCAAGAAACTGAAGATCTCGTACAACGCTGTGTACTACGCATTTCACAGAACAGCGCAAACTGGCTCTAACCAGAATAGAAAGAGGAGTGGGAGGACCCGGTGCACAACTGAGCAAGAGGAAAAGTACATTAGAGTGTCTAATTTGAGAAACAGAAGCCTCACAAGTCCTCAACTGGCAGCTTCATTAAATAGCACCCGCAAACACCAGTCTCGACGTCAACAGTGAAGAGGTGACTCCGGGATGCTGGCCTTCTAGGCAGAGTTCCTCTAATGGCTCAGCACTATGTCCGCACTACTGTCTTTAGATGAGTCATATGCAGGAGACACTGATGTTCCTATTCCCTACCTCCAGTGATTACAGTGCTCCCTAGAGAGACTATAAAACCCTATCACTCTCTCCTTTTGTCTCTCTATATCAGTCTCTTTTCATTTCACCATCCCTCACTTTCTCCCCTTACCCCACCCCCCCTCTCTCTCCACCATTTCTAGTTTAATCACTCCTTTGACAGACTGTATCCCTCTCCCTATGTGGTTGTTAGCACACCATAGGTCCTTCCAGCGCTGCTAATGACATTGTTGGTCCCACCCACCAACACTGTGTGGCTGGCCCCATTGTTTATGGTTGACTGTTTCTCACACTATAAACTCTCATTTCAGTGGGCCCTTCCATATAGTTACTCAAATGGACTTTATGGATGAGAACAGTAATCCAACATGGCTGCATCACAACTAATTGTGTTCTGTTTTCTTCTATATGCCCTGTGTAGCAATCACACCAATCTGGCTTCGTGTGGGAAAATGAAGGAAACATTCGGACTGTTTATGAGAAGGGTCAAAACCACAGCGTATTCTATTCAGTTAAATTCTATTCAGTTAATAATAATACTGGCTCTGTAGGGAGCTATTCAATTTGAAATGACAAAACCAAAGATGGCCGGCCCAGACTATTGGATATCTGATGGCAAGCAAATAGGCAAGCAAATAGAAAAAGATGGCATCTTTCACTCGTAACAGTATGCCATTGAAGAAAGGCTCTCATTTCCACCCCTATCTGACCACAGTGTACAATGCAGTGGGGCTTGCTGCATGCGAGCTGTTTCACAACATTGATTTTGACCAGTGGTTCAATAATGATCTTCTGGGCGAGCTACAAGTCAGCCACCACAGCTATGTCATCATAACTGTCATAACTGTCATAACGATGCATTAATAATGATGGGTTGCATTCATAAAAACACAGTTCAGATACAACATCCGAGACACTACAGAATTATGCAGTTTTATAAAGAGGTTTGCTTGATCTGAACGGTCTAGTTTTAGTACATCTCATGTCGGCTGCTGGAGTTTCCAAATTTCAATAATCAAATCTTAGCTAAAGACTAGCGACGAGACGGATCTGTTTAGCCAATCAGAGAACAGTGCGCTGGCGTTCTGTATTTATCCAAGCATCTAGCTAGCCAAGCAGATGGCTAGCTAGCTATTTCACTGCAGTTAGCTACCCTAGCTCGCTGATAATACTTCTCTGACAAGTTACAAAGTGTGCCCTGTTTTTGCTGCATGTATTTCATGATACTCGTTTGCAACAACACTTTGCTACAACAAGTGGTAACTATTTCAATTTTCATCATGTCATTGTAAAGAGGCACTGTTGCCATGGAGACGGTCTCAACTGTACTCTCCTTTTTTTTATCTGAATGCCGGGTATTCAGTCAGCTGTTTAACAACACAACATTCTCAAACTGGCACATTTTCTGTTCTTGACTCGTCTTATGTTTGTTGTTGTATCTGAACTGGGCTATATCATATTAATGCTTTTAATAGTGCGTGACGACACTTCTGTCACCCAATCCGTGAACCTGTTTCCTCTATTGCCATCCAATGACAGTTGGAGTTACTGTTGACTCAATTGAGTTTCATTTATGTTACCTTCATCCACTGTTTCCCCATCAATCAATGCAAATCACTTAAGAAGATGTTGGCAAAAAAATTTGGTGGTGCAACTAAAACATTTTGGGGGGATGCATGCAAAGCGCACTACACAACATAACACAACACTAAACAATACATGAATTGCACTATAATGGTAACAAACAGGCCTACATAAAGCTGTCCCAACAGCAGAGTCCCAAAGCAGTCCCAACACCTTACCACTGCTACACCTGGCTATCAGCAGAGTCTTGTCTGGCAGCGAAACAGCCTAATTTACTGCCTTTTATAAGATCATAGCTGATAAGGCTGTTAAGCAAATGTGGTTTATAATGACAATTGAGATGTACAAACTATGGCATTCTCCCTGTACACCAAGTCAAACCCGTAGGATAAATAAAGGGGGCATATAAGCAGACAATGAAAGCTCTTACAATAGTCTATGATTACATTTCTCTAAAACAGGTTATAGACTACATGTGCACCACCAATTCAGAACAGTAGGCGAAATTAAGATGGGAAAATAGTCCACATTTTTAGGGTGATGTACAAGGGCTACTAACAGCTTACTACACAACATACACTTAGTATTACTTTCTTAGCTACAGTATACATATCTACCTGGCATATTACATCATTTATGCTGCAGCATACAATACATATTTGGAAAACCTTGTTGTGCTGTGCTCACTTGAACAAGAAGGTGGCGTGGCAGTCCTTCTTGTGGGCACAAGTCTGGCATTCTCTGAATTGATGGTGCTTTCAAGTTAACTGGAAACTCTGGGGTAAAAAACAAGGTTGAATCATGATGATGTCAGTGATCTTCAGGTTGTATCTCTAGAAAGAGGCCCGAGTTCCCGACTTACAATTTCCCAGTTGTAGCTCATTTTTTCGGGAATTCCCAGTTGTCTTGAACTCAATGAAGTCAAGTTTTCGCAGTTCCGAGTTAACAGTTGTTTTGAGCGCGGCACAAATCATGCTGGATTGACAGCATGGCCAATGTTGTTCAGCTCCCGAGTGGAGCAGCAGTCTAAGGCACTGCATCTCAGTGCTAGAGGCGTCAATACAGAACCTGGTTCTATCCAGGGCTGTATCACAACCGGCCGTGATCAGGAGTCCCATAGGGCGCCTCACAATTGGCTCGGCGTCGTCCGGGTTAGGGGAGGGTTTGGCCGGGGTAGGCCGTTATTGTAAATAAGAATTGATTCTTTAGTGTTGCCTATGCTTGCAGTTAGTGTCACGTCCTGGCCTGGGATTAGCCGGCTGGCTATCATTTGTGTTTAGGTCAGGAGGGGGTTTTGTTTCTATGTATTGTATTTCTATGTTTGGGTTTGATGGTTCCCAATTAGAGGCAGCTGATTGTCGTTACCTCTTATTGGGAACCATATATATGTTTTTTCTTTTCTACACTTGGGTTGTGGGTTATTGAATGTATGTGAATGTCTGTATTCATGTTTAGAACTGTGTGTTGTGTTCCACACAGTTTATGCGATCGTTGTGTTTTCTTTATTTTGTTCGTTGCATACTTGTATGTTCCACTGATCATTATTATTAAACATGTGGAATAGCAATCGCGCTGCATTTTGATCTGATCCTTACGACGGTCGTGACAGTTAGCCACTGATTCCTTCCAAACCACTCATTGTTGAAATTGCGATTTCCAACTTGTTGTGTAATGTTTATCATATCAAATTTTATTCGTCACATACACATGGTTAGCAGATGTTAATGCGAGTGTAGCGAAATGCTTGTGCTTCTAGTTCCGACCATGCAGTAATATTTAAGTAAGCTAACAATTTCACAACAACTACCTTATACACATAAGTGTAAAGGAATGATTAAGAATATGTACATATAAATATATGGATGAGCGATGGCCGAACGGCATAGGCAAGATGCTGTAGATGGTATAGAGTACAGTATATACATAAGAGATGAGTAATGTAGGGTATGTAAACATTATTTAAAGTGGCATTGTTTAAGTGACTAGTGATACATTTATTACATCCAATTACTAATTATTAAAGTGGCTAGAGATTGAGTCAGTATGTTGGCAGCAGCCACTCAATGTTAGTGATGGCTGTTTAACAGTCTGATGGCCTTCAGATATAAGCTGTTTTTTGGGTCGATGGCCGAACGGCATAGGCAAGATTCAGTAGATGGTTTAGAGTAAGTACAGTGTGTACATTTGATATAAGTATGTCGGATATGTAAACATTATATACAAAATTGTTTAAAGTGGCTAGTGATACATTGTTACATCCAATTCCTCTGTTTTAAGTGGCTAGAGATTTAAGTCAGTATGTTGGCAGCAGCCACTCAATGTTAGTGATAGCTGTTTAACAGTCTGATGGCCTTGAGGTAGAAGCTGTTTTTCAGTCTCTCGGTCCCAGCTTTGATGCACCTGTACTGACCTCGCCTTCTGGATGATAGCGGGGTGAACAGGCAGTGGCTCGGGTGGTTGTTGTCCTTGATGATCTTTTTGGCCTTCCTGTGACATCGGGTGGTGTAGGTGTCCTGGAGGGCAGGTAGTTTGCCCCCGGTGATGCCTTGTGCAGACCTCACTACCCTCTGGAGAGCCTTACGGTTGTGGGCGGAGCAGTTGCCGTACCAGGCGGTGATACAGCCCGACAGGATGCTCTCGATTGTGCATCTGTAAAGGTTTGTGAGTGTTTTTGGTGACAACCCGAATATCTTCAGCCTCCTGAGGTTGAAGAGGCGCTGTTGCGCCTTCTTCACCACGCTGTCTGTGTGGGTGGACCATTTCAGTTTGTCCGTGATGTGTATGCAGAGGAACTTAAAACTTTCCACCTTCTCCACTACTGTCCCTCTGCTGTTTCCTGAAGTCCACGATCATCTCATTTGTTTTGTTGATGTTGAGTGTGAGGTTAATTTCCTGACACCACACTCAGATGGTAATGAAGCCTACCACTGTAGTGTCGTCTGCAAACTTGATGATTGAGTTGTAGGCATGCATGGACACGCAGTCATGGGTGAAAAGGGAGTACAGGAGAGGGCTGAGAACGCACCCTTGTGGGGCCTCAGTGTTGAGGATCAGCGGGGTGGAGATGTTGTTTTCTACCTTCACCACCTGGGTGCGGCCCGTCAGAAAGTCCAGGACCCAGTTGCACAGGGCGGGGTCGAGACCCAGGGTTTCAAACTTAATGACGAGTTTAGAGGGAACTATTGTGTTAAATGCTGAGCTGTAATCGATGAACAGCATTCTTACATAGGTATTCCTCTTGTCCAGATGGGTTAGGGCAGTGTGCAGTGTGGTTGCGATTGCGTCGTCTGTGGACCTATTGGGGCGGTAAGCAAATTGGAGTGGGTCTAGGGTGTCAGGTAGGGTGGAGGTGATATGATTCTTGGCTAGTCTCTCAAGGCACTTCTTCATGACGGAAGCGAGAGCTAAGGGGCTATAGTCGTTTAGCTAATTTACCTTAGCTTTCTTGGGAACAGTAGCAATGGTGGCCCTCTTGAAGCATGTGGGAACAGCAGACTGGGATAGGGATTGATTTAATATGTCCGTAAACACACCAGCCAGCTGGTCTGCGCATGCTCTGAGGACGCGGCTAGGGATGTCATCTGGGCCGGCAGCCTTGCGAGGATTAACACGTTTAAATGTTTTACTCACGTTGGCTGCGGTGAAGGAGAGCCAGCAGGTTTTGGTAGCGGGCCCTGTCAGTGGCACTGTATTGTCCTCAAAGCGAGCAATGAAGTTGTTTAGTTTGTCTGGGAGCAAGAATTTGGTGTCTGCAACGGGGCTGGTTTTCTTTTTGTAGTCCGTGATTGACTGTAGACCATGCCACATACGTCTCGTTTCTGAGACATTGAATTGCGACTCTACTTTGTCTCTATACTGACGCTTAGCTTGTTTGATTGCCTTGCGGAGGGAATAGCTACACTGTTTGTGTTCGGTCATGTTTCCGGTCGCCTTGCCATGATTAAAAGCAGTGACTCGCGCTTTCAGTTTTGCGCGAATGCTGCCATCAATCCACGGTTTCTGGTTGGGGAAGGATTTAATAGTCACCGTGGGTACCACATCACCGATGCACTTGCTAATAAACTTGCTCACCGAATCATCGTATACATCAATGTTATTGTCCGATGCTATCCGGAACATATCCCAGTCCATGTGATCGTGAGCAATCTTGAAGCATGGAATCAGATTGGTCGGACCAGCGTTGAACAGACCTGAGCGCGGGCGTTTCCTGTTTTAGTTTCTGTCTATAGGCTGGGAGCACCAAAATGGAGTCGTGGTCAGATTTGCCGAAAGGAGGGCGAGGGAGGGCTTTGTATGCGTCGCGGAAATTAGAGTAGCAATGATCCAGAGTTTTGCCAGCCCGGGTCGCGCATTCGATATGCTGATAAAATTTAGGGAGCATTGTTTTCAGATTAGCCTTGTTAAAATCCCCAGCTACAATAAATGCAGCCTCAGGATATGTGGTTTCCAGTTTACATAGAGTCCAATGAAGTTCTTTTAGGGCCTTCGAGGTATCTGCTTGACGGGGGACATTCAGGGCTGTGATTATAATCAAAGAGAATTCTCTTGGTAGATAATGCGGTCGTCATTTGATCGTAAGGAATTATAGGTCAGGTGAACAAAAGGACTTGAGATCCTGTATGTTGTTATGATCACACCACGACTCGTTAATCGTAAGGCATACACCCCCGCCCTTCTTCTTACCAGAGAGATGTTTGTTTCTGTCGGCGCGATGCGTGAAGAAACCGGGTGACTGTACCGACTCTGATAACGTATCCCGAGTGAGCCATGTTTCCGTGAAACAGAGAATGTTACAATCTCTGATGTCTCTCTGGAAGGCAACCCTTGCTCAAATTTTGTCTACCTTGTTGTCAAGAGACTGGACATTGGCGAGTAGTATACTCGGGAGCGGTGAGCGATGTGCCCATCTACCGAGCCTGACCTAAAGACCGCTCCGTCTGCCCCTTCTGCCCGTTGTTTTAGGTCGCCTACTGGGATCCGATCCATTATCCTGGGTGATGGACCAAACAGAGGATCCGCTTCGGGAAAGTCATATTCCTGGTCGTAATGTTGGTAAGTTGACGTTGCTCTTATATCTAATAGTTCTTCCAGGCTGTATGTAATAAGACTTAAGATTTCCTGGGGCAGCAGTGTAAGAAATAATACGTAAAAAAAAAAAAAATACTGCATAGTTTCCTAAGAACGCGAAGCGAGGCATCCATCTTTTTCGGCGCCCAACACTTTCAATGTCCAATGGCCGATGAGCACCGATACGTTTTATTTATGATTTCTCTTCATTATTTCTCTTTTGATAAGGATTAAAAAGGATTTGCCAGTAGATTGTCGACTTGATTCATGATGATGACTACTAGCTAAGATTTTGAAAGGATGATGTTGACATGATCAGTCCAATCAAAGCCACTGTAGATATAACGTGATTTGACATAATTGTATCTGTGGCCAATGACCTTGAGCCTTCTTGGATGGGCACTTCTAATGTAATTCTATGGCAGCACCCAAGGGGCTTGAATTTTCGAGCTCTACCCTTAGATTTGGCGTGGACGTAGTGTCCCCATGAGTGACAGAACACTGAGCCAATCACGGCACAACTAGAGAACATTACCAACCCCTACACTCCGTATTTTCATCTGGTTGCCCCACCACCACAGAAACCATTGAGCTAGGCTGAAACACCTGCATTTTGGAGCTGCCTTAATCAAGAAAACAAAAAAGAAACCATGTTTGTATGCGGCTTTATTAACTCAATGATTATTTAAAAAAATTACGTTGTTTGCAAACATTACGTTGTTTGCTCTGCCCCACCTGCCCTTTAATCCAAGATGGTGTAGCAGTCAGATGTATTTTGTCCTCGTCCTGTCGTGTCCAGTGTATATATATTTTTATATATTTTCTTCGCATATCATTTTATATATTTTTTCTAAAATTCAACTTCAAAACACTCTCTTGCAACCTGCCTCACCCAATGTTGTACGGATCTGTTTTTTTTCAAGTATTATCCACCTCGAATCTGGAATTGCCTAACAGAAGCTAGCCAGCTCACTAGCTACTTAGCTCGGAAAGCTCTCGCCAGTCCGTACAACGCGACTCAAACCAGAGCATACCGGACCTATTTTCTCTCCATATCCCCGGATTCCTACCTCAAGCTCTGGACATTTACACCTGGATCTTGCAGCTAGCTAGCTGCTATCCGAGTGACTATTGGCTAACGTTGGTCCCCGAGCAAGCACCAATTAGCCTGAAGCTAGCCCATGCTCCGGCTAGCTGAAGAGTTCCATCAGCCACTCCTGGGCTACAACACCTATCCGGACCCGTTTTTACTGCCGGTGCCGAGCCCCTCCGGGCCTTCACGTCTGGACTACCGACGTTATCTGCCCGAGGGGGTTATTCAATCGACCTCCGTCGCGACGTCACCTGAACACCCCTCAGCTAACTGCGGCCTGCTAACGTTTAGCTGTCTAGAGCATATCGGCTGCTAGCTAAATAGGTCCATCGGACAATTGTTTGGGCCACTATTTCGCCAATTGAACAGGTACCCTTTACCACACGGAACCCCGCTAATCCATCACGACTGGTCTACCGACGGAAACGCACGAGGAGGCTATAAACAGACTTCCTCCGTCTTCTGCTAGCTTGTTAGCCGGCCTGCTAGCATTCTGCTAGCTTGCTACTCCCGGCTAGCTGTCTGAATCGCCGTGTCCCCAACCAGCCTCACTACTCACTGGACCCTGATGATCACTCGGCTAAGTATGCCTCTCCTCAATGTCAATATGCCTTGTCCATTGCTGTTCTGGTTAGTGTTTATTGTCTTATTTCACTGTAGAGCCCTGCTCAATATACCTTATCCAACCCTTCAGTTCCACCACCCACACATGCGATGATATCACCTGGTTTAAATGTTTCTAGAGACAATATCTCTTTCATCATCACTCAATGCCTAGGTTTACCTCCACTGTATTCACGTCCTACCATACCTTTGTCTGTACATTATGCCTTGAATCTATTTTATCGCCCCCTGAAACCTGTTCCTTTTACTCTCATAGCCTTTAGTCGTACCCTTATCCTACTCCTCTTCTGTTCCTCTGGTGATGTGGAGGTTAATCCAGGCCCTGCAGTGCTTAGCTCCACTCCTAGGCGCTCTCATTTGTTGACTTCTGCAACCGTAATAGCCTTGGTTTCATGCATGTTAACATTAGAAGCCTCCTCCCTAAGTTTGTTTTATTCACTGCTTTAGCACACTCTGCCAACCCGGATGTCCTAGCCGTGTCTGAATCCTGGCTTAGGAAGACCACCAAAAACCCTGAAATCTCCATTCTCCTAATTACAACATTTTCAGACAAGATAGAACGGCCAAAGGGGGCGGTGTTAGCCTGCAGAGCTCTGTCTTACTATCCAGGTCTGTACCCAAACAATTTGAACCTTTTACTTAAAAATCCACCTTTCTTGAAACAAGTCTCTCACCGTTGCCGCTTGCTATAGACCACCCTCTGCACCCAGCTGTGCTCTGGACACCATATGTGAACTGATTGCCCCCCATCTATCTTCAGAGCTCGTGCTGCTAGGTGACCTAAACTGGGACATGCTTAACACCCCGGCCATCCTACAATCTAAGCTTTATGCCCTCAACCTCACACAAATCATCAATGAACCTACTAGGTACAACCCCAAAGTCGTAAACACGGGCACCCTCATAGATATCATCCTGACTAACTTGCCCTCTAAATACACCTCTGCTGTTTTCAACCAAGATCTCAGCGATCACTGCCTCATTGCCTGCATCCGTAATGTGTCTGCGGTCAAACGACCTCCCCTCATTACTGTCAAACGTTCCCTAAAACACTTCAGCGAGCAGGCCTTTCTAATCGACCTGGCCCGGGTATCCTGGAAGGATATTGACCTCATCCCGTCAGTAGGGGATGCCTGGTTATTCTTTAAAAGTGCCTTCCTCACCATCTTAAATAAGCCTGCCCCATTCAAGAAATTTAGAACAAGGAATAGATATATCCCATGGTTCTCTCCAGACCTGACTGCCCTTGACCAGCACAAAAACATCCTGTGGCGTTCTGCATTAGCATCTAACAGCCCCCGTGATATGCAACTTTTCAGGGAAGTCAGGAACCAATATACACAGGCAGTTAGGAAAGCCAAGGCTAGCTTTTTCAAGCAGAAATTTGCTTCCTGTAACACAAACTCAAAAAAGTTCTGGGACACTGTAAAGTCCATGGAGAATAAGAGCACCTCCTCCCAGTTGCCCACTTGACTGAGGATAGGAAACGCTATCACCACCGATAAATCCACAATAATTGAGAATTTCAATAAGCATTTTTTTTACAGCTGGCCATGCTTTCCACTTAGCTACCCCTACCCCAGTCAACAGCTCCGCACCGCCTTCAGTAACTCGCCCAAGCCTCCCCCATTTCTCCTTCTCCCAAATCCAGTTAGCTGATGTTCTGAAAGAGCTGCAAAATCTGGACCCCTACAAATCAGCCGGGCTAGACAATTTGGACCCTTTCTTTTTTAAATTATCTGCCGAAATTGTTGCAACCCCTATTACTAGCCTGTTCAACCTCTCTTTCGTGTCGTCTGAGATTCCCATAGACTGGAAAGCAGCTGCGGTCATCCCCCTCTTCAAAGGGGGAGACACTCTTGACCCAAACTGCTACAGACCTATATCTATCCTACCCTGCCTTTCTAATGTCTTCGAAAGTCAAGTTAACAAACAGATTACCAACCATTTCGAATCCCACCGTACCTTCTCCGCTATGCAATCTGGTTTCAGAGCTGGTCATGGGTGCACCTCAGCCACGCTCAAGGTCCTAAACGATATCATAACCGGCATCGATAAGAGACATTACTGTGCAGCCGTATTTATTGATCTGGCCAAGGCTTTCGACTCTGTCAATCACCACATCCTTATCGGCAGACTCGACAGCCTTGGTTTCTCAAATGATTGCCTTGCCTGGTTCACCAACTACTTCTCTGATAGATTTCAGTGTGTCAAATCAGAGGGCCTGTTGTCCGGGCCTCTGGCAGTCTCTATGGGGGTGCCACAGGGTTCAATTCTTGGGCCGACTCTCTTCTCTGTATACATCATTGATGTCACTCTTGCTGCTGGTGAGTCTCTGATCCACCTCTACGCAGACGACACCATTCTGTATACTTCTGGCCCTTCATTGGACACTGTGTTAACTACCCTCCAGATGAGCTTCAATGCCATACAACTCTCCTTCCGTGGCCTCCAACTGCTCTTAAATGCAAGTAAAACTAAATGCATGCTCTTCAACCAATCGCTGCCCGCACCTGCCCGCCCGCCCAGCATCACTACTCTGGACGGTTCTGTCTTAGATTATGTGGACAACTACAAATACCTAGTTGTCTGGTTAGACTCCAAACTCTTCTTCCAGACTCACATCAAACATCTCCAATCCAAAATTAAATCTAGAATTGGCTTCCTATTTCGCAACAAAGCATCCTTCACTCATGCTGCCAAACGTACCCTCGTAAAACTGACCATCCTACCGATCCTCGACTTCGGTGATGTAATTTACAAAATAGCCTCCAATACTCTACTCAACAAATTGGATGCAGTCTATCACAGTGCCATCCGTTTTGTCACCAAAGCCCCATATACTACCCACCACTGCGACCTGTACGCTCTCGTTGGCTGGCCTTCGCTTCACACTCGTCGCCAAACCCACTGGCTCCAGGTCATCTACAAGTCCCTACTAGGTAAAGCTTCGCCTTATCTCAGCTCACTAGTCACCATAGCAGCACCCACCCTTAGCACGTGCTCCAGCAGGTATATCTCACTGGTCACCCCCAAAGCCAATTCCTCCTTTGGCCGCCTTTCCTTCCAGTTCTCTACCATTCCAGTGTTTAAATGCTATATTGTAATTACTTTGCCACCATGGCCTATTTATTGCCTTACCTTCCTTATCTTACCTCATTTGCACACATTGTATATAGATTTGTTTTTGTACTGTATTATTGACTGTATGTTTGTTTTACTCCATGTTCAACTCTGTGTTGTTGTATGTGTCGAACTGCTTTGCTTTATCTTGGCCAGGTCGCAGTTGTAAATGAGAACTTGTTCTCAACCAGCCTACCTGGTTAAATAAAGACAAAATAAAATAAAAATAAATAGAAATGATGGTTTGCCACTGCAAAATAGGCTACCTATCTCCCTGCACGTTTATAGGCCAAACAAGCTGCAGGTTAAGAGCCGGGTGTGTGTCTGTGTGTGTCTGTGTGTGTCTGACCTGTGTCTGACCTGTGTCTGACCTGTGTCTGACCTGTGTCTGACCTGTGTCTGTGCATCCGCAACTTGCAGCAGGCAGACAAGTTTGGTCAGAATGTGCGTCTGCGTTTCATCTTTTTCCCTACCCTCGCCCCGCTTATTAGATATTATGCACATTGATAGCTTATTAGATATTATGCACATTGATAGCTTGTTAGATATTATGCACATTGATAGCTTGTTAGATATTATGCACATTGATAGCTTGTTAGATATTATGCACATTGATAGCTTGTTAGATATTATGCACATTGATAGCTTGTTAGATATTATGCACATTGATAGGTAGTTAGATGTTATGCACATTGATAGCAAACATCCTTGCCATGTATTATAGTAGCTGGCTAACAAGAGGCAGCACCATTCTGAATGATCAGCCCGAAACAGAGAAGTGAAAGTGATCGGGTGAAATTATGAAGTGAGTGGACAGAGATATGCAGGTTCACTTTATACTATCAGGGCAGCAGGATCAATTTACAGCCCGCCCTTTTCTTCACAGACAGACAAACTAGTCAGTTGAGTTATTTAGACCATGTAGCACCTCACTTGACTGACATGAGAAAGATGCATGCTGGCAACCGAAAAGTACTTTAATCGGATCCAGAGATCTGCCCATCCATTACGACACTCGTTTTTTCCGACTACTTGGCACACCTATAATATACATTACAAACATCCAGACTCTGACTGTGAAGACTCAACTAAAAGAGGAGAGTGTTTGGAGGAGAGGAAGAGGAGATGGTAAAGGTGGGATGTGTGATCTCATGCAGTAAAAAGGAACCCTCATAGACCCCCCGACACGTGAGTCAAACACACAAAGGAAGTGATGTGTCAACACAGGTGTGATGATGTCACAGTACAGGTGTGGTGATGTCATAATGGGACTTTGATGGGGGTGTTCAATCCACAGAATGAAACTGGTTCTCAGCCTCTCTGACACATCAAAGCACATAAAGTGGGTGGGCTGCTGCTCTTCAAAGAGAGTGTTCACCTGCTACACCATTCAACTTTTTGTTGTTGTAGGTTTAGTGTATTTCCCCCACCCCCAAGTCTATTCAAAGAGTAAATTGAGGTTGGTTATATGAATGTGCTCTGATACACTTTTCAACTTTGGCTTGTTTTTTTGTTCCGTTTCTTTTTCAGCTTGTTTGTAGAAGTAGTGAATCAGTGAGAGTCTGGGAGAAAGTAAAGATTGTAGACATTTGGAGCCTTTTGAAAAGCGAAGCACAGCGGGAGTCTAGATTGTGTGTTGACAGAAATGTAGCATTGTCCTTTCAGTAGCTGTCTGTCATTTCACAAAAACAAAATAGAATATGTTTTAATTTTTAATGTCACATGTCACATTATGTCTGACAACACAGAGATCTGCTCTCTCATTATGGCTGACAACACAGAGATCTGCTCTCAGATTGTTAGTATGCATCCCAAATGGCACCCTGTTGCCTTTATAGTAACTTATTTTACAGTTACTTTTTTATATAGTGTATTACTTTTGACCAGGGCCCATAGGGCACTATATAGTGTATTACTTTTGACCAGGGCCCATAGGGCACTATATAGTGCACTGCAAAACAAATAGGGTAGCATAGAGCTGAATTGTTTACTGGTGTTTGTTATTCTGTGTGGGTAAGAGCCAGAAAATGATGGAAGACAGCAGTTGGAATCATACTGTTTATTGTCACCCTTCCTTCCATACTGGGCGGAAGTAGATACAGACATAAGAAGAAGAAGAAGAAAGAGAGGGAAGAGAGAGACAGGGAGAGAGAGACGGGGAGAGAGAGACAGGGAGAGAGAGACGGGAGAGAGAGACGGGGAGAGAGAGACGGGGAAAGAGAGACGGGGAGAGAGAGACTGGGAGAGAGAGGCGGGGAGAGAGAGACGGGAGGGAGAGACTGGGAGAGAGAGACGGGGAGAGAGAGATGGGAGAGAGAGATGGGAGAGAGAGACGGGGAGAGATAGATGTGGAGAGAGAGACAGGGAGAGAGAGAGACGGGGAGAGAGAGAGACGGGGAGAGAGAGACTGGGATAGAGAGACTGGGAGTGAGAGACAAAGAGACTGAGAGACTGATCCAGCCTTGACAATTCTTAAAAGCCATCTGCTGCTTTCTTTGGAGAAGAGGAGAGGGTAAAGGGATTAGACAGCATTGTGTTCTAGTAAAGACCACCACATGATAACGACCACCACATATTAAAGACCACCACAGGTGGCCTACCTGCCTTCAGGGAGCGTGAGAGAGGGAGGATGTTACAAAGGCATTGGATAGATCTGCGTGGTGTTAAAGGGCACCACATGTGGCCCACCTGCACGTCATCTGCCAGCCTTCTCTTAATACCCACTGTGAAGGTGGGGGAGGGGGGCAGGGGCAAGGGAAAGAGACGAGGGTGCACAATGCATCAGCCATTTTCTCCTCTCCATTGAATACATTCCAGATCTGTGTCTTTGTCAAATAACACCTATGGACGCTCCATCTTTCTCTTAAAAGCCCATGCAGTGAGCAAAATACAATTTGAACCAGACCATTCCATTTGAACCAGACCATACCATTTGAACCAGACCATACCATTTGAACCAGACCATACCATTTGAACCAGACCCTACCATTTGAACCAGACCATACCATTTGAACCAGACCATACCATTTGAATCAGACCATAACATTTGAATCAGACCATAACATTTTAACCAGACATTGTGCGTTCCTGCAGCTAGTTTACAATGCGTTAGCTGCCTGTCTGCATGTCTCCCTGACTGTCTGCCTGCCTGTCTTCCTGCTTGACTGTCTTACTGCCTGCCTGTCGTCCTGTCTGTCTGTCTGCCTGCCTGTCTTCCTGCCTGGGTTCACATCAGGATCTGTGCTTCTATAAAAGACTCAAAGACTCTCTGTTCCGGAGGCCAATATTCTGATGTTCCATTGGTTTATGATGCATTAGTCGAGTGCTAAACGGCCCGGTAGCCTATGGCGGGTCTGATACTCTGGCTGTGGTGATGTGTGGTCAGCTGCTGGAAGAGGACTCCGTCTGTAGTGAGTCATGAAGAACAGACCCTTCCTCTGACCCCCTCTGACCCCCAGCTCTCCCTCTGACCCCCAAACCCTCCCTCTGACCCCCAGCTCTCCCGCTGACCCCCAGACCCCCCCTCTGAGTCCCAGACCCTCCCTCTGACCACCTCTGACTCCTAGACCCTCACTCTGACCCCTCTTGATCTCCCCCTCACCTCATCTAAACAATCATACGTAGCCCTCCTCCTCTCCAGCTCCCTCTCACCTTTGGACCAGCGGAAAGGAAATGAAACACAGCTAGAAATGTTTTTTGAAGTTTGTAGTTTTAATGTTACTTGCGCGAGTACAGTGAAATGGCTTTATTGCAAGCTTCAATAAAAATGTAACACAAAAAATGACAAGGTAGAACCATAACACACAAGAAATAAAACTAAGAACACGAGAAATAAAGAAGCTATATACAGGGTCAGTTCCTGTACCATATTTACAATGTGCTGTGATACTGGAGTGATAGAGGTAGATACAGTGAGCTCCAAAAGTATTGGGACAGTGACACATGTTTTGTTGTTTTGGCTCTGTACTCCAGAACTTTGGATGATATGAGAGGTCCGATTGAAAATCGGTACAATAACTATGAGTTTAAAGTGCATACTGTCAGCTTTAATTTGAGGGTATGTTCATCCATATTGGGTGAACTGTTTAGAAATTACAACACTTTTTGTACATAGTCTCCCCATTTTAGGGAACCAAATACACTACCGTTAAAAAGTTTGGGGTCACTTAGAAATGTCCTTGTTTGAAAAAAAAGCTATTTTTTTGTCAATTAAAATAACATCAAATTGATCAGAAAAACAGTGTAGACCTTGATAATGTTGTAAATTACTATTGTATCTGGAAACTGCACATTTCTTATGGAATGTCTACAGTTTATAGGCGAACAAAGGAACATTATCAGGAACCATCACTCCTGTGTTCCAATGGCACATTGTGTTAGCTAATGCAAGTTTATCATTTTAAAAGGCTAATTGATCATTAGAAAACCCTTTTGCAATTATGTTAGCACAGATGAAAACTGAAAATTAAAGAAGCAATAAAACTGGCCTTCTTTAGACTAGCTGAGTATCTGGAGCATCAGCATTTGTGGATTCGATTACAGGCTCAAAATGTCCAGAAACAAAGAACTTTCTTCTGAAACTCATCAGTCCATTCTTGTTCTGAGAAATGAAGGCTATTCCATGCGAGAAATTGCCAAGAAACTGAAGATCTCGTACAACGCTGTGTACTACTCCATTCACAGAACAGTGCAAACTGGCTCTAACCAGAATAGAAAGAGGAGTGGGGGGACCCGGTGCACAACTGAGCAAGAGGACAAGTACATTAGAGTGTCTAGTTTGAGAAACAGACGCCTCACAAGTCCTCAACTGGCAGCTTCATTAAATAGTACCCGCAAAACACCAGTCTCAACGTCAACAGTGAAGAGATGCTGGCCTTCTAGGCAGAGTTCCTCTGTCCAGTGTCTGTGTTCTTTTGCCCATCTTTTATTTTTATTGGCCAGTCTGAGATATGGCTTTTTCTTTGCAAATTTGCAACTATGTGTATTAAAGTAGTGAAAAGTAAAGTATTTGGTCCCATATTCATAGCACGCAATGGCTACTTCAAGCTTCTGACAGTACACATTTGATGGATGCATTTTCTATTTGTTTTGGTTGTGTTTCAGATTATTTTGTGTCCTATAGAAATTAATGGTAAATAATATATTATGTTATTTTGGAGTCACTTTCAATGTAAATAAGAATAGAATATTTCTAAACACTTGATGCGACCATGATTACGGATAATCCTGAATGAATTGTGAATGGTGATGAGTGAGAAAGTTACAGAGGCATAAATATCATACCCCCCACACAATCCTAACCTCCACTATTATTGTAGGGTGAGAGGTCAGCAGGTCTTGGGGGTTTGATATAAAAGGCTAACCTCCCCTGTTATTGTAGTGGTGAGAGGTCATTGTCTAATCCATGTCTAACAGACAGAGAGTCATATTATATCCATGTCTTACAGAGAGAGAGAGAGTCATATTATATCCATGTCTTACAGACAGAGAGAGTCATATTATATCCATGTATTGCAGACAGAGAGAGTCATATTATATCCATGTCTTACAGACAGAGAGAGTCATATTATATCCATGTCTTACAGAGAGAGAGAGTCATATTATATCCATGTCTTACAGACAGAGAGAGTCATATTATATCCATGTCTTACAGAGAGAGAGTCATATTATATCCATGTCTTACAGACAGAGAGAGTCATATTATATCCATGTCTTACTGAGAGAGAGAGTCATATTATATCCATGTCTTAAAGA
>QNTS01001718.1:187771-205375 GCA_003317085.1 Hucho hucho | reverse complement strand
GCTGCTGCCTTGGCTTCCCCCTTGGCGGCCTGCTTGGAGGTTGTAGCTGCTACCTTGGCTTCCCCCTTGGCGGCCTGCTTGGAGGTTGTAGCTGCTACCTTGGCTTCCCCCTTGGCGGCCTGCTTGGAGGTTGTAGCTGCTACCTTGGCTTCCCCCTTTGCGGCCTGCTTGGAGGTTGTAGCTGCTACCTTGGCTTCCCCATTAGCGGCCTGCTTGGCGGTTGTATCTGCTTTCTTGGCATTCATGTGGTTCTCACAAAGCTCACATGCCAGATTTTCAATGCATTGCTTGTAAAACACGTGTGCATTGATAGCAGCCATGTCGTGCATGTTGTAGAACACCGCAAAAGGCCAACAGCGAGTACCTCCTTTTAGAGTCTTGCCATCCACACCAAACTATTTCATAAAATAGAATAGAAACGGTTGGAATTATATAGAAAAATAATACTAATAAACAATATTAATTTAATACAATATAATACAATGAGATAATATTTGGTGCATGGCAGATGAAAGGCTATCTGTATAATATGTACCTCATACCTCTCAGACCAAAATGACTCCACATCCATGATCTTTCCACCGTATGCCCCACAGACATACAAGAGTGCAATAAATGCTTTGAGTTCCTCCATCGACATGTCCCACGTACTGTTTCCTCTTCTGTGTGCATGATCGACAGTACAATCTCTGATGTGCTGCAACATGTCACATAAACAATGAAAACTGTCGAGTGCGCTGGCAATTTGTCTCTTTGCGTGAGGTGTAGGGCCTGCTCTCTCTGTGAGAAGATTCTGAGAAAGCCCCTTCCTGTTGCGCTCTTGTCACTCTTTTCTACCACAACCGTGCCATCCCTCCAAGACTCCTGTCTCACTGTGGCAATTGGGATCACTGTCTCAGTTGGCCCTGTTTTGTTTTTTCTGCGGAAAGGCTCAGGCATCGTAGGTGGAGTGAACAATATTTATAATAAGGGTTACATGGTGAAAATCGGACCTCTCTGAAATGAAAATGGATGGGCCTCCTTTTAACAAAATACATTTCACCTCAACTCTCCCTGAATGTTTAAAAAAGTGACCCTCCCCTATAAAAGTGACCCTCGCCCTCCCCTAAATGTCATGCAATTCTGAGTAATTTTACGTATTAGCAGAATCCTTTTTTAATACCACACAAATTGCCTAATTTTAAGAAGATAGGCCTCTGTGTTCATCTTATAATATTTCTCCAATGCCAAATCAGTGTGTCTTGTTTGTTACATAACTGTCCCTGTTTGCAAATAATTAAATCAGAGACATTATTAGCATGGTACTTTCAAACGTTATGCCTACCTTTCCTCCCCAGACAGAGCAGTAAATGTTAAGCTTTAACTGCTGGCTGCTCTTCTCCCGTGGCTTAACCCAACAAGAGAAGGTCACAAGTGTTTCCCTAATAGTTGCCTGGGTTTAAACATTTCCAATTGTACAGAGAGCCAATAGCTTAATCAATTGATAGTGACAGAATTAGATTACTTCCAAGCAAAGTCAGCCTCTGAATGTCAATTATCCCCATATTAATCAAGGTCATGTCTTTTCCAGGTATTTTTTGCCTACAGCTTGTTTCTAGCATAAAGCATCCCGGACCAAAGGGCTGTTATAGATCACTTTGTATAGTCAGATCTGTTTTATTTACTTCAATATCATTTTCTTTAACAAAAGGTAGGCCTATGGCACACCTACTCATACCTAGGGCTGTTACGGTGACCGCATTAACACCACACCAGCAGTCACGAGTCATGAAGGCAGTCAAATTCCACGTGACCGTTTAGTCATGGTGATTAGGCTTCTCTAAGCTCTGATGCTGCTGATGGTCATTAGTAGCCTACCAAACTTGCTAACTGCCTGGTACTCAGCACTCTATTGTCCCTCTAATCACTTTGCCATCAATGCAAATGTAATTGAAAATCTAATCAAAGACTTAATGAGAGCCCATGAGCTCATGTTGTGCAACATTTCTATAGGCTATGCAATTGCGTGAGAAAACAAGAGTGATGGCCTCTATTAAAAAGAGGAGGATCCCATCAGCTTTCTATAGGCTACTATATTTATTTCTCAACATTCATAATATTAAGCACATTGCTTCTCTTTAAGAGGAGTATAGCCTACCTGGCTTGCATGAAAATTAACCAATGGAAAAGCATTCTCCATTAGCTATTTAAGTGCATACTGTAGATGACATGATTTTTTTTCAGCTGCCCCTGTTTCCAGACAGGTGCATGATAATGGTACATTCTAAATCAACACAAATGACACGCATATATTATTTAGTATATGTAACGACAAGATTAAATCGAGAATAGTGTGATGGGTGACAATATTAGCCTGTCACTTGGGAATGATAAATTATCACTTGTGAATGATGCCCAGCTTAAGGAAAGAAACATTATTTATTTTTTTGCAACTTTTTCAAATCATAGCAGCACACCTCATGTAACCTAGCCCATAGGCATATATGTTGTGATAAGGTCTGTATCACAACTAAAGTGGACAAATAACTTCTTAAAATGAAGCACAACAGGTGCTTTACAACAGGTGTACAGAGCCTAACTGGCATACATTCGTAGATAATTTTCACCTTAAAGTGCACCTTCAAAATAAAAGCAGTACATTCATAATTACGTGTTCACTTTTGAGAATGGTGTTTTATTGCTAATGGGAAATTTGCGCTTATAGCCTACTGCCGTGTGTGCATTTCTGCCCTTATAATGTGAAGAAATAGCCTAATAGTCTATCAACATTTTCAGATAAACGTTCTCATCTGTTGCATCAGGCTCATTGCTCATTGCTTAAAACAGGTTTTTTGAAGCAAGAGGTTGTATTAATTTGGGATCTATTGCATCCCTTAACTGTCCCAGACTATGTTTGGAATATTTATTTCTCGCACAGAATAGAATAGGTCAACTTTTGTACTATGGGGGATAGTAGATAGGCTAGTGTCTTTGCTGTTCTTTAGGCCTTCTCATCTTGTTGGCTGGCGAAAAGTAAATGTGGACAGATCTTCCAATATCTTCAATATGCACCTCGGAATTGAATAAGGACACGTGCAGTTGCGTCCCGGATGTGTCTGTCTTCACTTGTAGCCCATGAGAAAGACCGATCACTTGACTGAGAACCATGTGAGGGAGAGGTGCTTCGCGTAGCTGGAAGAAGGGAATTATAATTATTATATTCAGCTTAAGGGCACAACGGCCACTGGCCACAAAAGGAATGGATTTTTTTAGGGGGCATTACGGGCACACAAAGGGGATGCTGCCGGGAAATTTGAGGCATTATCAAGTGCTTGTCGAATTGTGAATGAGAGACTGATGAAGTGTGTACAGCCTGCGCAAGAAAACAAAGCAGAGCTCATGCCTTTGCATCATTAGTCACATCATGCAGCCTTAGAATGTATTAAAAATGAAACATGTAGCCCAACATTTGTATCACTACTAAAGTTACATAAGTAACTCTAAATTAAGGATATAGGAGTACCTGTGTCTTTGTTCACCACTCAACACAGAATAGCCGCATGTGTGCACTCTCTCAAATCGTTTGGAGAAAACACCCTTTCTATTTTATTCAGCTATGTTCAATTGTATTCTTCATACTATAAAATAATGCCACGGAATTCTAAGCAAATCTTGTCTCCTAAATGAACAAGTGTAGCCCACAGCCATATGGGATAGCCAGATCAGGGCCTAACACGAGGACAACTCAGAGTATCCTATTCTGTTCTTCTGAAATAGACTACATTTTCTTCATATCATGTTTCTTTAGACCTGTCTAAAATAAATCATGGATTTATTGTGATGGTGTAGGCTATATTACATGGATTTGTTAGACTTTTTTAAATGTAGTTTTTCCAAAGGTCTGCATTAGTGGCTTGTAGGCTATGCATGGGCCAAGAGATGCTAAATGTGTTTATGTTAATTGATTGTTAATTACCGTGAGACTGGCTGTAATTTGCTTGAAAATCACCAGCTGACAAATTTTCATGACTGCCACAGCCCTACTCATACCTCCTCAATTCGAGTCTTTGTTTTAAGCCTCCTGTTGTATTCGTTTCATGTTAATTAATTCTGTGCTCCCGGTCCAAAATGACCGCCCCATTATAGCTGATAATGAATCCATAATACTACATATTTTATCACCTAATGTTGTGTTAGATCTTTTTATCAACTTAAGTTCTTGTGACATTACAAGTTTGAACTTCTATTTGCTATTTATGGCCTGTAGGCCTCATTGACCTGAGCTCAAACAACTATTTTTTGAGTAAAAAAAGCATAATGTATGGATTATTTTGACTATAACAAATACTCAGATGAAACATTTAGAGCTATTTATCACAGACTACTTTGTGTCAAAGTTTAACAAGGACTCTCTCCTCACCAGTGTCATGATCAAAGATATGATTAAGAGCCTCACATACAGTACATCGTTTGGTCATTGTGCTGCCACAGAATGAATTGTGAGCAAGGCCTCAAAAAAGCTTTATATACCAGATCTGCGAGAAAAGTTCCTTATATTATTGAAACAATGTTGCGAGAATGCCAACAGGTGTGGTTCCCATGGGGGAAAGATTCTATTGGTGAAAGTTTCCTGTGGGGGTTGCCATGGAAGCCAAGAAGGGGAGTGAGGTGTGTGTGTGTTCAAACACACATGCATGTGGGGCTCTGGGAGAGGAAGTGTGTCCATATGATGAATGGGGATGTGCCTGAACTCAATTTTATACACTAATTGTAGTCTCACCCATTAATTTCTAATGACCGGTCATTTTTGACCGGGAACACCACAGGTGTACAAAAGTTAAATAATACACACAAAATGTTATGATTTATTTTCTGTGTTCAGATGGCCTGTGTGGACAAAGTCATGGAACCTTATGACAATCAGATTAAATGAACTTTTTCAGAGAGAAATTGGTCCAATTCGACCGGAACACAGCAGGAGGGTTAACTTAACAGCCCTGACACGGAGGTAGGCTATTTAAAGTGTGCATGGTGGCTGGAGGAATTTACCAACAACTCAATGGATATTGCAGCCTATAGCCTAATTTTTCCCGTCAAACAGATAGGCCTACCTCTTATTTATTAAATAGGAATTAACAGGATCCAACACAAAGCCCTCTTGTTGTTAGTAAAGTCTAATTAAAATGAAGACCATTGAAAGGAATTATGCCTACTCGAATTTGCCTACTTTCAGCACCATGAGCTGTCCATTTCCAATTGATTGTGCCTCGGCTGCTGCTTCAAGTTTCAGCACCACAATCTAAGATACTAAAATCTGTCTTATTGTGGGGTCATTAACTCTGATGAATACATCATGGGCAATAAACAAATTGTTTTTAATAAAATAAATTACAGTAGTAGCAAGCTATCAAAGTTGACCTCCAGTCCTCCTTCTCATCTTCGTGCTCTCCTTCTCAAACTGAACAGGCTAAAGGCTAGTTTGTGCACAAGATTCTTTGGACTAGGCCTTATCATGTGGGGAAGAAACCTTTAACCCTCCCCCTGAACTGTCCCTTTAGCCCTACTCAGCCATTGGTTAGGCAGCAGTGCAGCACACACAAAACGTTTTTGAACAGCAAGTGCAGAGCAGGCATGGGCTCAGGGAAAGGAATATCCATTGCAGTGTGTAATGCAGGCTAGTCTTATTTACTCCATCTCAGCATCCCGCACATTGACTCAGTACCGATACCCTTGATCCCCTGCTGATTTTGTACGTTTGCCCACTGACAAATAAATTATCAGTCTATGATTTTAACGGTAGGTTTATTTGAACAGTGAGAGATAGAATAACAACAAAAAAATCCAGAAAAACGCATGTGAAAAATGTTGATTTGCTTTTTAATGAGGGAAATAAGTATTTGACCCCTCTGCAAAACATGACTTAGTACTTGCTGGCAAAACCCTTGTTGGCAATCACAGAGGTCAGCAGGTTTGCACACATCTCAGGAGGGATTTTGTCCCACTCCTCTTTGCAGATCTTCTCCAAGTCATTAAGGTTTCGAGGCTGACGTTTGGCAACTCGAACCTTCAGCTCCCTCCACAGATTTTCTATGGGATTAAGGTCTGGAGACTGGCTAGGCCACTCCAGGACCTTAATGTGCTTCTTCTTGAGCCACTCCTTTGTTGCCTTGGCCGTGTGTTTTGGGTCATTGTCATGCTGGAATACCCATCCACGACCCATTTTCAATGCCCTGGCTGAGGGAAGGAATTGACGGTACATGGCCCCGTAAATCGTCCCTTTGATGCGGTGAAGTTTTCCTGTCCCCTTAGCAGAAAAACACCCCCAAAGCATAATGTTTCCACCTCCATGTTTNTCCCTGACATCCTTGGAGAGCTCTTTGGTCTTGGCCATGGTGGAGAGTTTGGAATCTGATTGATTGATTGCTTCTGTGGACAGGTGTCTTTTATACAGGTAGCAAGCTGAGATTAGGAGCACTCCCTTTAAGAGTGTGCTCCTAATCTCAGCTCGTTACCTGTATAAAAGACACCTGGGAGCCAGAAATCTTTCTGATTGAGAGGGGGTCAAATACTTATTTCCCTCAATAAAATGCAAATCAATTTGTAAATTTTTTTGTTGTTATTCTGTCTCTCACTGTTCAAATAAACCTACCATTAAAATTATAGACTGATTTCTTTGTCAGTGGGCAAACGTACAAAATCAGCAGGAGATCAAATACTTTTTTCCCTCACTGTTCCCTCACCTCATTATTGTTATTTTAATGTGTTACTTTCTTTTTTACATTAGTTTATTTGTAAATATTTTCTTAACTCTTATTTTTCTTGAAACTGCATTATTAGTTTGAGGCTTTCACAGTAAGGTCTACACCTGTTTGATGCATGTGACAAATAAAATTTGATTTGACTTATTAGAAATATAACTTTGCTCTGTGCTTCTCGCAGCATGCACTTCCTAGCCTGTAGGCTATGGATAATTTGATTGAGACCACACTAAATAGCCTATAGGCACACTTGATATTGCTCCCAGCTGAGAATCAGAGATGAGGGGCGGCATTGGGTGCACATTGATTGATATATAGCCTAAAAAGCAACTAATTCTAATACACTGAGAAATATTGAAATTTCATAAATTACAAGTTACATGACCCTAGATTGAAAAAAATACTAAACCCTCCCATTGACTGAAATTGAAAAGCATGTGCCCTAGTGGGTGGCAGGGAGGTAGCCTAGTGGTTAGAAGGTTGGGCCAGTAACCAAAAGGTTGCTGGATCAAATCCCCAAATTGACAAGGTAAAAATCTGTCATTCTGCCCCTGAACAAGACAGTTAACCCACTATTCCCCAGTAGGCTGTCATTGTAAATCAGTTAAATGACCCTCCCCCATTTCCCTCCAGGTAACCATTCTATAACTTTCGATCTGTCCCTTACAAAATCAAACGTCAGTGGCCAATGGTGGTTGTAGTGTTAAGCAATGCTTGAACCTGGAGAGTGGAGACACCTGCATGTGAACTCAATGGAGGGACTTAGCTTTGTCTGCTGTATCCAAACCTCTGTCTTGACACCAACCTGAATGACAAAAAAAGGTTTTTCATGCCATTTGTTTTATTTTGTGTACAACTCGGTATCCTGCTGTAAAGCTCTGTGACGCTGTCTTCCCTCATACATTTCAATGATTTAAGGTGCGTCAGTGTGTGATTGATTACCTGCCTTGTCTCCACAGTGACACACACAGTTTAAATATTAATAGGTGCATCTGTCAGTCTGACAGTGGCAGTATAAAGTGTGACTGACACTCCACTAAGCTGCCCGCCCCAGGCTCCCATAAGCTCCAGCGATTAAAGGGGTTGTCACTGTTCAGGCCATCGGGCTGATTGATTCAGTCCCCTCTGGCCTCCTCCCCTGACTTGTGAGTCATCACAGTGCTGACAGATCGCTCTCTCAGAGATGGCATCTGAAACACGCACAGTGTTTCTCCTATATTTATTTAGCAGCGGCGCACTGCCACAAAAAAATAACAACCTTTGCTCCAGGAAGACCCCATCTGTGGGGGCGAGACCTCAAGGCAAAGAAGATCCTGGTATCCTTGTCCCCTCCATGGTACATACTGGTCAATTCGCTCAATGTAGATGGCCATGTTTTACAAATGGATGATCTTGGATCGCTGAAACAAGTCGCACAGCTAGGGTGGGTTTCACCAACATGGATTAACTCTTAAACTGGGTCAAATCAAGATTTATCTATTAATCTTGCAACATTTTTAACCACGTTTTAAATCAATCCTAGTTAAATTAAATCCTTCCTCTAAACTAAGTTTAGTTTTCACTTTAAACATTAATTTTAAGCCTGCTGCTCAATGAATATTTTTTTTTATATAAACTTAGATTGGAGATGAAGTCTAAACTGCCACTTGAGGTGGTTTAACTGATAAAATTGCAGCATTTATACTGTGGAGAGACCAAAACGAGTTCCTCAGAGAATAATTTATGATAATTAACTCATTATTAGTAGGCTATTTACGTGCCCATTTTGTACAACAACTGAATTGGGGTTTATGATATGCCCAGCCTTGGTACAAATGATGATGTTATGCAAGATACTGTAACGGGCCTGATAACGGTAACATTGTAGTGAAGTAGCATTAACGTTGGTTTTAACGTGCATTATAGGCATTGATATTTACCAGTTATTTATGTTTACTAAATATTGGTGAGTCAAATTGTCCGTCGTTATCATAGGGGTTATGGAGAGGGGCAAACTGCTGGGGAATCATCTCTCATATCTTCTGGGTGATAGGATCAATTCCCTTGGACAGAGGCCCCCGTCCGGCTCTGGTCTGAAATAGCCCCCGCCTCTCCTTTGGCGCATCCTTTTTGTCTTTGCTCAAAAAATTAATCCAGCACGCTTTCATCCGATTTGGGTCCCTCTTCTCTTTAATCCTTGTCGATCTATTTTATGAAATGGCACAGGTGTCTTCCTAACTTTTTGACAGTCGTGTTGTCTGTCTTTTGATCCTCCAGTACATTACTAAATTCCTATATTCAGCTCCGACAATAGTTATTTTTTTCATAAGCGGAGAAATGGTATCTTCTTTGACGTGCCATGATCAGGTGGCTAGCGGACAAATAATGAATGTCTAAATAACATTAAGTAATGACAATAATAAATATTATTGTATGCGAGCTAGCTTGGTTATAAACTAGCTAGCTACAGTAGCTAACAAATTAGTTTTCTGTCTAGTACTGGCAAATAACAGATTTTATTTCATATCAGCCAAACCACGAGAACCTTTCACGACGGAGTTTCAGTAGTTCTAACGTTACATTGTTATTATTTTATCAAGGAACAGCAACTTTGTGGCCTCATTTGTCAAGTAGGCTAGCTACTTCATTTCAACTCACGAAATATCTCATATATTGGTGTAACATGTCACTAATCATAGTTTAAAACTTTTAATTATAGATTTACTAATCCAGATTTTAAATTAAGTGGTGCAACACATCTCTGATTAATTTTAAACCTATATTTACAAAACCTAGATTAGCTCTAATCCTAGATTAATTTAAACCATGTTGGTGCAACCCACCCCTATTCTTGGGGTTGTTGACATCGAAACTGAGTTCGAACATACTGTGATCAATTGTGATGTCATCATATTTAAAAGTAAGGGTATTGCCATGGCAATTGGTAAATAAATGAAAAAACATGAGCTGGCGTACACCCAGAGAAATGTATTTTATGTAGAGGCTGACTGACGGAGAATAAACTATAAACTATGAAAAATAAATAAAGAGAGTCGCACCCTATATTAGCTCCCAGTAATTTATTGGGTAAATAAAGTTTCGGCATCACTGTGCCTTCTTCAGGGTAATGTCATGAATGCTTGAACCAGGTTATGTAGACAAACAGTGTAATTAGTGCAACCAATGACAATAGTAAGGTGTGTGTCGTAATTATTAGGTTCAATAGAATGAATTGAATGAAACTGTTAAAAAACAATAGTTTATGGCATATTAAATATATTAGGCTATTGTTATCATATGGAAACATAATTGAATGTTGTACATAATATTAGCATCAACATATATAATTGTTTAATTTAATTTCACAAATATATTTAACTGTTTCCTATTTCATAATTTTGTTTTTGCTACATGTCATCTTTTGGTTCAACCATTATTTATTTTAACCATATTTGGGGTATGCTGATAAGCTGTAGAAATAATATATCCGTTTATAAGACTTAAATAAGAGAGAATAGTTCATAAAGAAGAGCCTGAGGGCAAAGTCAATAATCAGACCACTAGGGGTCAATGTTTTTAGATAGGATATCCAGTAAGCTTCCCTTTCTGTTAGAAGGATCTTGATGTTACCTCCTATCCGTGGTAGAGCAACATGCTCAATGCCTGTGTATTTGAGGGAGGAGATTGGATGGTTAGCTTCAACAAAGTGAGCTGCTACTGGATAGTCAATGTTCTTACACCTGATTGAGCTGCAGTGTTCAGCTATACGTTGTTTTTATTGTCTTTTCGTTTGTCCTACTTAGGCTTTCCCACATGTACAGGTGATGAGATAGATTATTCCCTTTGTCTTGCATGAGATGATACCCCTAACAGGGATTTTTCAACCTGTATGTGGGTGTTTGAAGAAGGAAGTTTTCATAGTGATATTGCACTGTGAGCATGAGCCACATTTGTTGTTCCCATTTGGAATGGGTGGCAAGAGTGTCTGAGTGAGCTCAGGGGGCATGTCAGATCTCACCAAGATATCTCCAATATTGTGACCACGCTTATAGACCACCGGCGGGGGTTCCTTGAAGAGGTGTGCAATGTTTTTGTCTGTTTGCAGAATATGCCAGTGCTTTTTCAGGATTGCTTTCATCTTCTCCAAACACTTGGTGTACTTGGTGCAAAAGACGGTTGCGTTGTTTTTCTTCTTTGGTTGAGTTTTTAGCAATTCCTCTCCTGGTTTTTGAGATATTTTCATAATTGCAGCGTCAAGATTTTGTCCTTGTAGCCTCATTTTGATATCGGTCATTTTTTTTTCATTGCTATCAGATTAATTTAATTGATTTAAATCAACCACACGTTCTAAATTCAAAAATTCTACAATGGTTTGGTTGTGTGATGCCATCATGATCAAATGGAATTGTATTTATAAACTCAGCAAAAAAAAGATACACCCCTTTTTCAGGACCCTGTCTTTCAAAGATAATTTGTAAAAATCCAAATAACTTCACAGATCTTCATTGTACACTGTTTCCCATGCTTGTTCAATGAACCATGAACAATTAATGAACATGCATCTGTGGAACGGTCGTTAAGACACTAACAGCTTACAGACGGTAGGCAATTAAGGTCACAGTAATGAAAACTTAGGACACTAAAGAGGCCTTTCTACTGACTCTGAAAAACACCACAAGAAAGATGCCCAGGGTCCCTGCTCCTCTGCGTGAACGTGCCTTAGGCAAGCTGCAAGGAGGCATGAGAACTGCAGATGTGGCCAGGGCAATAAATTGCAATGTCCGTACTGTGAGACGCCTAAGACAGCGCTACAGGGAGACAGGATGGACAGCTGATCATCCTCGCAGTGGCAGACCACGTGTAACAACACCTGCACAGGATCGGTTTTTCCAGACATCACACCTGCGGGAAAGGTACAAGATGGCAACAACAACTGCCCAAGTTACACCAGTAACGCACAATCCCTCCATCAGTGCTCAGACTGTCTGCAATAGGCTGAGAGAGGCTGGACTGAGGGCTTGTAGGCAACAACAAGTAGGCACAAACCCACCGTCGCTGGACCAGACAGGACTGGCAAAAAGTGCTCTTCACTGACGAGTCTCGGTTTTGTCTCACCAGGGGTGATGGTCGGATTCGCATTTACCGTCGAAGGAATAAGCGTTACACCGAGGCCTGTACTCTGGAGCAGGATCAATTTGGAGGTAGAGGGTCCGTCATGGTCTTGGGCGGTGTGTCACAGCATCATCGAACTGAGCTTGTTGTCATTGCAGGCAATCTCAATGCAGGGAAGACAACCTCCTCCCTCATGTGGTACCCTTCCTGCAGGCTCATCCTGACATGACCCTCCAGCATGACAATGCCACCAGTCATACTGCTCGTTCTGTGCGTGATTTCCTGCAAGACAGGAATGTCAGTGTTCTGCCATGGCCAGCGAAGAGCCCGGATCTCAATCCCATTGAGCACGTCTAGGACCTGTTGGATCGGAGGGTGAGGGCTAGGGCCATTCCCCCCAGAAATGTCTGGGAACTTGCAGGTGCCTTGGTGGAAGAGTGGGGTAACATCTCACAGCAAGAACTGGCAAATCTGGTGCTGTCCATGAGGAAGAAATGCACTGCAGTACTTAATGCAGCTGGTGGCCACACCAGATACTGACTGTTACTTTTGATTTTGACCCCCCCTTTGTTCAGGGGCACATTATTACATTTCTGTTAGTCACATGTCTGTGGAACTTGTTCAGTTTACGTCTCAGTTGTTGAATCTTGTTATGTTCCTCCAAATATTTACACATGTTAAGTTTGCTGAAAATAAATGCAGTTGACAGTGAGAGGATGTTTATTTTTTTGCTGAGTTTAGGTTGCACCTCCATCACTTGGTTTGCGTCATGCCATTGTTATGAACGCTCTCAAGCCACCCTCTACCGGTGGCGCCATAATGGTGCCCTAAAGTGGTGATTAACCCAGTCATTCTGGATGGAGGCTAACTACTGTTTTGTCTAAATTTCACTATAGTGCCTGGAAATATGATGACATTGCTAAAGTAGTCGAATATTTAGTAGGTAACAATTTTCCAGCATTATCATGTTGTCAAATTTACTTTAGACAGATGGCAATGTTGTCATTAGCTAACAAAGGAAAAAATTGATAACAATGCTAACGTTAGCTAGCTAAAATCCAGTGGCCTCCCCTCAATCTTAGCTAGCTAGCTAATGTTATACTGCATCTAATGTCAATCTGGCGACATCAAAATGATGATAAAATGTTTTCATACTAGTTATTTGCCTCATTTTGAATGTCATTGTTTTTCCAATCCACTGTAATGCATATTTTATGAAATCTTCATCAGCGCTAATTGACAATGCATTGAGTAGAATGCTCAGTCGGGCATCAGTCCAAAATGAATGTTAAAAAAAATATTGTGACGAAATATGCAACCAATGAATTATTATGATTTTGAATGTTCCAACAATGTAATTCCTTGGTGATGGCATTGTCAGAGTGGTTCACTCTTCCAATCCTTCATGCGGCCAAGGTTAGCCTGGTTGCCGTCTCTGTTAAGCTATTACATTCCACTCCTTGCCACCGATTGTCATTTGCCAAAGGGACTAGCTTTAAATATGAACATTCTATCAGCTCGAGGAGATCAGATGATTTGATCCTGATTTGATATCCCACAGGTATCATCTAATCACAATGTTTATGCAATTTAGAATGATAGGAAAATGTTCTAACTTAATTTAACAACAAATGTTGTATTTGTTTTTTCATTTTTTTGTTGGGGGGGGGTGGGTTAAGGGAACATTATCTAATTCAATATATAAGTTTTTTAAACATGAACTGGTAGGCTTCCACTCAAATGAAAACATTAGTAAGAAATACATATTTTAAATCGGAATAAATTCAGTATAAACAGGGCAAGAAATCTAAAATGAAGTGGGCCTCCACCCCCAACCTCCCATCCAATTTCCCCAACCCCACCCGGCCAATATGTCTCCATCCAACCCCCCGTATTCACTGGTGAATTGGGAGAGAGTGAGGTGATTGCCATCTAAAAGCCCCTAGAAGATGTGCAGCGGTGCTGCCTGCCAGCAGTAATCGTCTCTGATTGAGAGATTCAAGGAGCTATCGTCGTTAAGTAACATAGTAGAGGCAGAGCATTTCATATTTACATTCATGCACTTCCAAATGAAATTTCTAACTTTCCCCCAGAAGCATTTAACTGCAGGGCACTCCCACATCATATGAAGTAATATGTCGACTTGATAAATAAAGGTTAAATAAAAATAAATTAAAAATGTAGGGGACACAGTGAACAGTTGGGAGTTGGGGCCAATTTCATCGTAAAACGTTTCCTTGGTGTTAAGTACAGTCTGTGAACAAACTTAAAATGTATATGTTGATGGTTGACATTACGGGATGCCAAGGTCCTATTTTCCATATTCTGTTTCAGAGGGTTGGTCAGATTCAAATATATCTATGGACCATGCTTTTTTAATATATAGCTCAGAATATTTCATAAATTTGATTGAACTATAAAAATAACGAGAGTCGCACACACCATATATAATCTCCCAGTAATTGATTGTGTAAATCACCAAAGTTTCGGCATCACTGTGCCTTCTTCAGGGTCAACCAACAGATTTACCCAATACATTACTGGGAGTTAATATATGGAGTGTGCGACTCTCTATATTTTTATAGTTTATTCGTTGTTAGTTTATTCGTGTCAAACATATTTACCACCAGCCAATGTGATCACCCCAGGAAGCTCTCGTCATTCAAACTTTCCTGCTAGTTCACTGTGTGAGCTCTGTAGCCTATTTTATATCCAGCAAGCAAGCGCAAGGATCACTAAAATAATGATCATGATCACATTTCCTCAATTTAAATATTAGGCCTATGGGGACACCTACACATTTGGCATCCAAGCACGAGTGATCAGTGTAGCCTTTTATCATGGAGACATGATGTTGAAATATCTTCATGCCTAGAATAAAAACCCACCAGGCTTCCGTCATAGACTCAATTTAATGAAAAAAAATTATTACATGGGGAAGTTTGGAAAAAACGAAGGTCCATTCAGAAAGTATCCTAAAGTAGCCTGTCTGGATTCTTAATGAAGCAACTGAAGCAAACGTAGCTCGATTGACTCTTGTAGGCTAATATTTTCTGTATCATTATTTCTCTCGCTCTCATTACGTAGTCCTCTCTAGCCACTTTGAATAACAGGATCTTGCATTGACACTGCACGTTGTCATGGAAAATATTAATGTTGTTTCCAACTACCAATCAGCAACTACGCTGTAAATCCGGCTGCATATTGAACGTTGATATTGCCAAATGGCCAGTCTTTTTGGCAAATGACAAGGTGTGGCCAGGAGTGGAATGTTAGCTAAAAAGACTGGTATCCATGGCCATGGTTAGGTGCGGGAGAAACATGTGACCATTGGCTCCGCTCAGTGGGCAAACCCATAGCATTTTGAGACTAATATCATTATTTCACTGCTCTTTTTCATCTGGTGCATTCAAAATACCAGTAGTAGCAGTGAACATGCATCATCTGGCCCTGAAACAACATGTATTATGAGGTCATAAAACCAACCTCATGGTCCCTTACATGACATCATCTCTGTCTTCTCCTTTTTTCCCCTCATCCTACAAGCCATTACCTTTCAGATAAGACTGTTGAGATCCTTAGTTAACTTTATTTTTTAAAAGCAACGTATTCATCAGTAAAAGGTAGAACTTCTTATTTCCTCATTCTTCTGATGAAGATTTCGAGACCTATTTTGAGCTTCAAGGGAGTGCCTTTCAGGCGTCTGGTGATTGCAGACCTTTCGGGCGTCTGGTGGTCGTTATCAGTCCCATGAGTCTGTCCAACTTCTTATTAGACTATCCGGGGAGAGAGGAGGAAGAAAGGAGGAGAGATGTCCTGAGGGCCTTAGAGACAATCAAATCAAAAATCAAATCAAATCAAATTGTATTTGTCACATGCGCCAAATTCAACAGGTGTAGACCTTACCGTGAAATTCTTACAGTGAAATGCCCTTAACCAACAATGCAGATTTTAAGAAAAATAAGAGTTAAGAAAATATTTAAAGAGCAACAATAACGAGGCTATATACAGGGGGTACCAGTACCGAGTCAATGTGCAGGGGTACAGGCTAGTCCAGGTTATTGAGGTAATATGTTAATGTAGGTAGGGGTAAAGTGACTGTGCATAGATAATAAACAGCGAGTAGCAGCCGCGTAAAAAATTTGAATAGTCCGTTTAGCCATTTGATTAGCTGTTCAGCAGTCTTATGGCTTGGGGTAGAATCTGTTAAGATGCCTTTTGGACCTAGACTTGGTGCTCCTGTACCGCTTGCCGTGCGGTAGCAGAGAGAAGTCTATGACTAGGGTAGCTGGAGTCTTTGGCAATTTTAGGGCCTTCCTTTGACACCGCCTGGTATAGAGGTCCTGGATGGCAGGAAGCTTGGCCACAGTGATATACTGGCAGAGTTTCACCGACCAGTCAGCCACCCTGTGAGCCAGGAGCTGAAGGTGTCCAGGAGAATCCCGTCCTCTCTCACCTAAGGCTGCTCCAGAAGAGGAGGATAGTATTTTTCGGAATCTGACGACAGCACTCCTCCTGTGAAGAGGCAGAGGAGCTCTTAGGATGTTAAATCCAAGGTGATGGAGTCCAGGCCTGGATCTTCTGCTGCCTCTATCAATCTGCTCTTCCCTCAGGTGTCCAGGACAATCCGCCAGAGGAACAGGCCCAAGAGCTCCTACCTAGAGGCCTCAGAAACAACGATTAATCAGCAGTGACTCTGAGTAGCCTTGAGAACTGATGAAATTGTCTCCAGGTGAGTGGTATATAGTATGAGATGGTAAAATAATATTTATTTTTTTACAATGGAGCCCTGGTAGTGTGAAAATAAAAATAATCAATTTGGCCTTACATTCTGTATTTTTCTTGTGTTCCTTCTAGTATCATTACTTTGAGATTGTATACATCATTTTCACTGCAGTATGCCGACCTACATCAACCTTTAACCAAAAATATTGTATTTACAGTGTGAAAAATGTCATATGTAATTCACACTGAAAAAGTATTCAGTATGTGATCTGCTTCTATGCTTCATTGCAGAATTATTATCAAACGCACACATGGGCACATGCACGCACAGGCATACACACAGTGACCAGTTTTCCCCTGACAGAAGTCAGTAGTCATGTGACTTATTTCTGTCAGAAAGCATTTTGGTCCCATGTGCTGCTTACTGTACGATGGTGTGATGAACAATTGGGCTCCTCTCATACTCTCATATGGTTTTTCAGGTCTCACCTTTGTCAGGACATTCATACGATAAGGTACGTGCTATTTCAGTATGTCACCAGCACCTCTCAGCTGTGCTCTCTTCGCCTGTCCTTCACATTCACCTCTGGAAGAGAACACGGGTGTGAGCCGGGGGGCCGGGGTGACTTACACATCTCTTTGGTGCTCTTTTTCAGAGGGATGAAGGGTGATGTTGGAGGGTGAGTTGTGTCGCTGCAGCGATTCCATCTGTACTTACTCTCCTCTCTTCAATCTGTTGTTTCTCTTCTCTGGTTGGTGGTGATGTGACAAACAAACCACAACCTGTCTGGCTCTCTGTCTGGCTCTCTGTTTGGCTCTCTGTCTACCTGCCTGTCTGACTCTCTGTCTGGCTCTCTGTCTGGCTCTCTGTCTAGCTCTCTGTCTGTCTCTCTGTCTGGCTCTCTGCCTGCCTGCATGTCTGCCTGTCTGGCTCTCTGTCTAGCTGTCTGTCTGGCTATCTGTCTGGCTCTCTGTCTGAATCTCTGTCTGACTCTGTCTGCCTGCCAGCCTGTCTGGCTCTCTGTCTGGCTCTCTGTCATGCTCTCTGTTT
>QNTS01001718.1:173413-187321 GCA_003317085.1 Hucho hucho | reverse complement strand
TCTGTCTGGCTCTCTGTCTGGCTCTCTGTTTGGCTCTCTCTCTGCCTGCCTGCCTGCCTGTCTGGCTCTCTGTCTGACTCTCTGTTTGGCTCTCAGTCTGGCTCTCTGTTTGGCTCTCTGCCTGCCTGCCTGCCTGTCTGACTCTCTGTTTGGCTCTCTGCCTGACTCTCTGTCTGGCTTTCTGTCTGGCTCTCTGTCTGCCTGTCTGTCTGGCTCTCTCTGCCTGTCTGTCTGCCTGCTATGTGCCTGTCTGTCTGCCTGTGTGTCTCTGTCAGTCTGCCTGTTTGTCTCTGTCAGTCTAACTGTGTGTCTCTTTCAGTCTACCTGTTTGTCTCTGTCAGTCTAACTGTGTGTCTCTTTCAGTCTACCTGTTTGTCGCTGTCTGTCTGTCTGGCTCTCTGTCTGGCTCTCTGTTTGGCTCTCTGCCTGCCTGCCTGTCTGACTCTCTGTTTGGCTCTCTGCCTGACTCTCTGTCTGGCTCTCTGTCTGACTCTCTGTCCGGCTCTCTGTCTGACTCTCTGTCTTGCTTTCTGTCTGGCTCTCTGCTTGGCTCTCTGCCTGCATGTCTGGCTCTCTGTCTCACTGTCTGTCTGGCACTCTGTCTGGCTCTCTGTTTGGCTCTCAGTCTGGCTCTCTGTTTGGCTCTCTGCCTGCCTGCCTGTCTGACTCCCTGTTTGGCTCTCTGCCTGACTCTCTGTCTGGCTCTCTGTCTGGCTCTCTCTCTGCCTGTCTGTCTGCCTGCTATGTGCCTGTCTGTCTGTCTGTCTGCCTGTGTGTCTCTTTCAGTCTACCTGTTTGTCTCTGTCAGTCTAACTGTGTCTCTTTCAGTCTACCTGTTTGTCGCTGTCTGTCTGTTTGCCTGTCTGTCTGCCCAAAGGAGTGATAGAACACTGAATGAATGAAAGCTAGCCATCAGTCTCAACTCTTAAGGTTTTGCACATTGTGTCTTTTGACCCAAGGTTACACATGTATGACAGGAGGAAAAAACCCTCAGTGGAAATATTTTTGACACATTTCATTTATTTTCCTCAGCACAGGGTCATTGCTCATGTTCCGGCGACAGCTGGTGACAGTGTTGGCCTGTTAGCTAGATTGGTTCGTGACTCCTCTGTCGTACATCGCGCTAACAAATGTTAGGGGAGTTGGCTAAAGCACTAACTGATCTGGCTACAAGGCTAGGTCAGCGTTTGTTTGGAAATAGATGATCATCCATATTTTTATGTGACATCACTATAAACTGTTATTAGTGGTTCCCTTTGGACAACATTTTTATTCATAGGAAGATCTAGGTAAAATGCCCACAGCCATTGGGCATTGGCACACACAATGCCTCTGGCACTTCCAAGCCCATTTCAGTGTCTCTGGCTCCAGTAAGCAGTGGTTATAAAAGCGTGTGGTACATCAGATTGATTTGTCTGCCTTTGTTTGCCTTTGAAAGTAATGATATCATGCCTTTGAAAGTAATGATATCAGGCTCATTTGTTACCATGCTTTGTAATCTATTGGATATTAGATATGCATGGATGTTTTTTACCGGGAGATTTGTTAAGGACTCTTGGAAGATTATTCCAAATGAGGACTAAAAGAGATCCAAATCTCCCTCCCTCCCTCCCTCTCTCCCTGTCTTTGTCAAAATTGCCATAATAGTTCCCTATGGCCATGCTGTTCTGTTGGTGTGTGGAGTAGAACAGAAGCACTGTAATATCCTGTCTGATACAGGGCTCCGACCCTATCTTTGTCTCTCTTCTCTGGGTGTGCCAGTCACATGACTACGCTTCACACACACACATGCACACGCACACGCACACACACACACACACACACACACACACACACACACACACACACACACACACACACACACACACACACACACACACACACACACACACACACACACAGTGCTGGAGAGCGGGGGTGTGTTAGGATCCCTGTCTGCAGCAGGAAACTAGGGTGACTGGTTGCATCATAACCTGGTATGGCAACTGCTCGGCATCGGACCATAGGGGGTAGTGCGTATGGCCCAGTACATCACTGGGATCAAGCTTCCTGCCATCCAGGACCTCTATACTAGGCGTGTCAGAGGAAGGCCCCAAAAATTGTCAAAGACTCCAACCACCCTAGTCATAGACTGTTCTCTCTGCTACCGCATGGCAAGTGGTACCGGAGCGCCAAGTCTAGGTCCAAAAGGCTCCTTAACCCCCAAGCCGTAAGACTGCGGAACAATTTATAAAATGGCCACCCGGACAATTTGCATTGACCCCCTTTTTACGCTGCTGCTATTCACTGTTTATTATTTTACGCTGCTGTACGCTGCTGCTATTCACTGTTTATTTATAGTCACTGTAGCCCTACCTACATGTACATATTACCTCAATTACCTTGACTAACCTGTACCCCTGCACATTGACTCGGTACCGGTAAATATCTTCGTTATTGTTATTTTATTGAGTTACTTTTTCAACTTTAGTTAATTTAGTAAATATTTTTCTTAACACTATGTTTTTTTAAACTGCATTGTTGGTTAAGTTCTTATAAGTAAGCATTTCACGTTAAAGTCTTTGGTGCATGTGTGACAAATACAATTTGATTTGAATAGGGTATAGTGTTAGGGTGCCAGTCTGCAGCAGGAAAGTAGGGGCAATAGGGTCTAGTGTTAGGATGCCAGTCTGCAATAGGGTGGAGTTTTAGGGTGTACAAATGTGTCCAAATATTTATATATTCTTAATTCCATTCCTTTACTTTAGATTTGTGTGAATTGTGTGTATTGTTGTGAAATTGCTAGATATTACTGCATTGTTGGAGCTAGAAACACAAGTATTTTGCTACACCCGCTAAACACCTGTATGTGACCAATAACATTTGATTTGATTTGAAGTGTTGCTCACACACTTCCCAACGCAGAACAAATGGCCAGTTACTTCTAACGAGATGGTGTGAGTTTCCGGAGACTAAAGCTGCCAAATTGGCCATGCGAACACAATGTAGTACGCTAATTGCTAAGCTGCTTCTAATGATGCATCCATGATGGCTTTCTGGCTAATTAGCCAGTCAAAGTGATGCTCCATACACAAACAGTATCCTAGAGTCCAGACATGTCTGGAGCTTGGCTACATCTGCAAGAGAAACACTGTTTGGAAGACAGTCTACTGAATAATATTCATATCCATTATTTGCCCTAAACAGACTAGAAGTTGCCTTCATCATCACAGTGCCCAATCATACATTAATGCATTTCCAAATAGACTACTCACTGCAGAGATATGAATACTTCACTTCCAGTGAAGACAGTGGGTGATGGGGAGTGTTCAATAACGTGCTGTTCGCAGAGAGTTGCAAAGTGTAGCTGGCTGGTTACCCTCTGCTGCTGTGTTAGGTTTTTCATGAATACTACTCTCAGAAAGGACTGTTCCCAGAAAAGCCTGGCCTCTGGTGCACATACTGGCCTTTCTCTATGTAATGATCACTGATGGACTGACCATCCAATCATTTATTTATTTTTTTATTTTTATTTCACCTTTATTTAACCAGGTAGGCTAGTTGAGAACAAGTTCTCATTTACAACTGCGACCTGGCCAAGATAAAACAAAGCAGTTCGACACATACAACAACACAGAGTTACACATGGAGTAAACAAACATACAGTCAATAATACAGTACAAAAACAAATCTACCTACAATGTGTGCAAATGAGGTAAGATAAGGAACGTAAGGCAATAAATACGCCATGGTGGCGAAGTAATTACAATATAGCAATTTAACACTGGAATGGTAGATGTGCAGTAGATGAATGTGCAAAGTAGAAATACTGGGGTGCAAAGGAGCAAGATAAATAAATGAATACGGTAGGGGATGAGGTAGTTGGTTGGGCTATTAACAGATGGGCTATGTACAGGTGCAGTGATCTGTGAGCTGCTCTGACAGCTGGTGCTTGAAGCTAGTGAGGGAGATAAGTGTCTCCAGTTTCAGTGATTTTTGTAGTTCGTTCCAGTCATTGGCAGCAGAGAACTGGAAGGAAAGGCGGCCAAAGGAGGAACTGGCTTTGGGGGTGACCAGTGAGATATACCTGCTGGAGCGCGTGCTACCGGTGGGTGCTGCTATGGTTACCAGCGAGCTGAGATAAGGCAGGGCTTTACCTAGCAGGGACTTGTAGATGACCTGGAGCCATTTATTCTTCCTGATCAATACTGCCTCCTCCAATTAGGGACTGCTGGGGCCCTGATTGGTGGCATTAGTTTCACAGTAGTCGATGATAGCCACACACATGTTCTGGCTCTGAAAACTGACCCACTTATCAATCAAAACAGCTACTGGTTATCAATAACTCCAGTCAGCAATAACCAGCTATTGGTTATCAATAACTCAAGTTACCAATAACCAGCACCTGGTTATCAATAACTCCAGTCACCAATAACCAGCTCCTGGTTATCAACGACTTCAGTCACCAATAACCTAATTGCATTCTAAACTAAAGACCATGATTAGTCAATTAATGGAGTCAGGTGCGGTAACAGGTGCTGAGGCAAAGTTGTGTCACCAATCAGGCCCCCGAGGACTGGAGTTACACATCCCTGTCCTAATGTGTTACACACCCAATCCATATGGGTCCAGTACATTTCTCAAATGGCCGGTAAATTAAAATCTTCCTGGTCACGTTTCCGGCAACAAAAGGAAACCCTGGCAAGCACGCACACACACACACGCAGACAGCATTAATCAGTGTATTCATGAGATGAGTGAGTCACACAAGTCCTAGATCCCTGTAGATAGCTGGCTGCCAATGTTCCTCAGTTCTTGTCCTCGCTTCATAATCCGCTTCTGAAACCCATCAGATTTTTCCTCTGTTTACCCAAACGGCGGCAAAAATACTTCCTGGTTTATGATTGCTTCAATTTTGCAAGGCCTTCTTCAGCTCAACGGGAGGGAGCTGTTTTGCCAGATCGTTAAGCCTGCTTTATGGGATTTTTCACGCTGTGGTGGTGGCACTCTTCGGCCCACTTTCTATCACTCCAGCTAGGCTGTTTGTCATGTGAGATCTGCCATATAGAGAAGTATCCTCATAGGAACCATGTAGCAAAACAGAATGTAAGCTAGTAGAGAACGGGCGGTAGATCTAAAACAGATTTTTACTGAGAATCACAGTCATTATCCATGCTGTGGGATGTTTGAATTGGCATCTCTTTACCACAACAAATAATAGAAATGGAGCAGGTTGCCTTGACTGCAGAAAAAGAACACAAATCGACAGAAATGTGAGAATCCAGAGGTGCTCATTTAAATGTCATTTACTGCATCTGCACAGTGACACGTCAAATGGCTGGCCTTTAGATGTCCACCTTTAGACCTTGTCCTGACGATGAGGGACTGACGGGGATAGGCTAGGTGTGTGTGTATGTGTGTGTGTGAGCTCGCTCAAAGTGAATGTGCAAAGTGCATGCGTGCGAAGTGGGAAGTGCTAGCCAATACAAGAAAGCGTTAAGAATGAAATGCAGTTTATTCTTATGATCTGTAGAATGGAGGGTGGTATTCAGTGTTTCTAAATTAGTAGATTGAACACAGTTATTACTGCAAGTCATACGCACCAAGCACATTCATTCCTTTCACTTAATGCTGTAGTGTGAAATCATCAGCCCAGATGCCATCTTGTCAATATACTATAGGCGCTGACTAGTATTCATTCATTACAAAGTTCACACAGACATAAAAATACATTTGAAAGATTGTATATGCAGGGTTTCAGTGGTGCTTTCAAATAATGGTTTATGTTGCTGAGTTTAGGCTATTCAACTCTGCTGGGCATATACGTCATCAGTCCTCTGTTATTGACTGTGTCCTCTGTACCGACACTAGCAGTGAGAGAAAGGCCCTGCCATCACACACACACACTCTTGCTCAACCTTCCGCCTCCCATCACTCCACTCTGGCCCCGACTTGTTTTCCGCCCTCTGTTTTGCTCTCACCCGTCTGGTCATGTTTTCCTGTGAGCTCCATCACAGTGGCAGCGGTAGATTACAGAGAGAGGGAAGATGAAGCAAAACTCCATAACACTGGGCGTCGTAAAATGAGCATTGTCTATCACACTTCCTCACCCACAACAAACATCTTCAAATTAATCTTATTACCTGACTCCATCTCTGGGTCTCTCTCAACGAATCTGTGTTCAACCCCATCCCGGAGCAGTTGGCAGAATACTAACTTATTTGTTTTGGTTTTATGTTCTATAGGTGCGGGTCGAGATGGCCAAAACTCTGAAACTCAAAAATTATTTTCAGAATTTTAACTATTTTGCTGGAATACTCCTTTATTGCTTCAAAACTCCACATTGTTATGCATCTCCCCTTCCCTGTCACTGTAAAGTCACTCTGTGAAGATCTTCAGTTGGCCCTCTTGTAAGACCTGTCATTGTCTCTTCGTTAGCGTGTCATCACATATCGATGACTTTGAGTTCTAACCTGTGAGTATCACGTCTGCTTTTGCTCCTCCCCTCCGGCGTACGATGTCCCCAGAGTACTAACCACCGGTCCTGGGATTCATCATTACGCACACCTGGCACTCATCATTATGCGCACCTGTGAATCATTATGATTCACGCCTGGACTCCATTACCTTCATCATTTCCTCCCCTTTATATGTCACTCTCCCTGGTTCACTCGCCAGTTGGTATTGTTCTTGTGTATCGGCGTTCTGCCTTATGTTAGTGTCGTGTTCTTAGTTTTGTTGTTTTATTAAAACGTTTCACCTGCTTCCGACTCACCGCCCCATCATTACAGTGAGTCTCTTTACTAGGGGAGAAGGGTTTTTAGTCGTTGATCATCTTTTATCCTGGCCTTGCTTTATTTTTTGTTTTATATATATTTTTATACCAGTCATCTTTGGACACCTACTGATTCAAGGGTTTTTCTATATTTTTACTATTTTATACATTGTAGAATAATAGTGAAGACTTAAAAACTGACATGACACCTATGGAATCGTGTAGTAACCACATGTGTAAAACAAATCGAAATTTGTTTCTTCAAATTCTTCAAATATTTAGCCTGCTGTTCCAGCTGTTGCAGCAGGTGACAGTGTGAGACACTAAGATGCCTGGTTAAAATCTTTGTGAGATTTCAGAAGGTCAGGTCAAATCCCAAAGAGATCATTGTCTAAAAAGTAAGTGTACAAATCATTAAGGACACCCGCTCTTTCCATGATATAGACTGAGCAGGTGAAAGCTAGGATCCCTTATCAATCAGTGTATATGAATGGGGAGGAGACAGGTTAAAGAATGATTTTTAAGCCTTGAGACAATTCAGACATGGATTGTGGATGTGTACCATTCAGAGGGTAAATGGGCAAGACAATATTTAAGTGTCTTTGAACAGGGTATGGTAGTAGGTGCCAGGCGCACTGTTTTGTGTCAAGAACTGCAACGCTTCTGGGTTTTTCACGCTCAACATTTTGTGTACCACCTATTCCCCATTCCCGTCCAACCTCTATAACCCTGTCAAACAACCACTCCCTTTCTACATAATTTGTATTTATTTATTTGATTTACCCTTTATTTAACTAGGCAAGTCAGTTAAAACTTCTTAGGGCTAGGGTCCTTTTTTCTCAATTTCCGCCTGACTGACGTGCCCAAAGTAAACTGCCTGTTGCCCTGAAGCCAGGATATGCATATAATTGATACCATTGGAAAGAAAACACGTTGAAGTTTGTAGAAATGTTAAAATAATGTAGGAGACTATAACACAATAGATATGGTAGGAGAAAATCCAAAGAAAAACCAACCAGAATTATTTTTTATTGAGAGACCATGCTCTTACAATGGAAAGTATAGGGGCATACTGAACTCTAACTCCCAGGATGCAATTCCTATGGCTTCCACAAGGTGTCAGAAGTGTATGTTCAAGGTTTCAGGCTTGTAACTTCCAAAACGAATAAGAAATATCAGTTTTAGTACAGGGACACAGTCTTGGAAATTCGTGTTTGGGCGTGCCATGAAGACAAGACACACCTGCTGAAATCGGTTTCCTATTGAACATACTTCTTTCCGTAAAGAAATATTAGAGTTTGATTACATTTCAGGGTATCTGAGGAGTAAATAGAAACGTATTTTGACTTGTTGAAACAAAGTTTAGGGGTAGATATCTGGATACTTTTCTCTGCAGGAGTGGATTACTCAAATCGATGGCGCCAACTAAGCAGACTTTTTGGGATATAAAGAAGGATTTTATCTAACAAAATGACACTACATGTTATAGCTGGGACCCTTTGGATGACAAATCAGAGGAAGATTTTCAAAAAGTAAGTGAATATTTAATCGCTATTTGTGAATTTATGAAACCTGTGCCTGTGGAAAAATATTTTGATGTGGGGCGCCATCCTCAAACAATCGCATGGCATGCTTTCGCTGTAATAGCTACTGTAAATCGGACAGTGCAGTTAGATTAACAAGAATTTAAGCTTTCAATCGATAGAAGACACTTGTATGTACCTGAATGTTTAATATCCATAATTTGTATGATTATTTATTTGAATTGCGTGCCCTCCAGTTTCACCGGAAGTTGTCCCGCTAGCGGGACGCCTAGCCCTAATTAACATGCAGAAAACCCAGGCAGAATTGGAGCTAGCAACAGTAGGTGGGCCAGGGTGTACATGCACATTTCCAGATATCATCAACAGTAATACAATCAAGGCACGACATAGTACAGGGAGAGCTCTGCAGTGCTGATTTATGACATCTGAATGTGCATCAGATGGCAACAAGATCATATTGTACAGCAATTTCATCAGGTAACATGAGTAAAAAGCCGGCGAGAGGTGGTTAGAATAGGATGGGAGGCCAATAGTCTGTGTAACCAATAGAGAGTCAGAGTCCCGAGTGTGGGAACAAACATAGTCTGTCCCACGGTTGGGTGAAGAAAGTTTGTAGTCAACAAAGTATGCGGGAGTCATGACGCAAATAGCAAAATGCACAATAATTTAAAAAAATATATAACGACTTGGGGCTAGCCATTGTAAGTTCAGAGTCACTCGCCCCAACAGTGTGTGTGTGCTGGAGGCGAGCGAAAGCTCGGGAGAGAGGGGTGAGTGTGGTGGAGGTACCTGTACCAGACAGGGGGAGACAGGCCAGGGCAGACGGTGAACAGATCGCCAGGTGGAATCCAAGCAGCAGTGCAGCAGGCAATGGGAGTAGGTGTGTGTCACAACCACTTGGAATAAGCTTTTATTTCTGGAGGCAGATTTCTTGTAGAAAATGCCAGTGACTGGTCTTTGAACAGCAGGAGGGGGCTTCAGAGGACGCTTCAAAGACTCCTGACACTTGTTGGTCCATTTACTTCACACCTTAGTGCAAATTGAATTTGTATCTGGTCTGTCCTTTCAAGCCTGGGAGCTCAGTTCCAGGTTGGAATGGTGTCCTCAGGTCTCTGCTGTTTGTTTGCTAGAGCACCCTATGTATAGCTTGGAAAAATAACCTTGGAAGCAGTAATCTCTTAATTTTGGTCAGAATTAGGTTTGTAAGTTTGGAGATTTGATCCGGAGCGTAGGCCATGATGTGGAGAGTAGCATCCTGCATATGTACCTGCCGAAAAATTATAGTTTATCTAACTCCAAATCTATCCTTTTGTAAAAAAACATGTTGAAAGATGAGAGCTCACATTAAGCTGTGTCTCTCTCTCTGAGGGGGGAGTGAGAATCATACATTTCACAAAATAATAATGCATGTTCGACCGTTTCCTCTACCATGCATCCATTACACATTCCAGTACCATGTTTCCCTATCAATTTCAAAGATGAATTCAATCCCGTATGCCCTAATCCCACCCAACACAACATAACCTCCTCCCTTCTGTTCCCATTATATGACACTATCACTGGTATGGATTTCCTTGTACTATAAAAATGTCTGCCATTTCTACTTTCATCCCATTGTCTCTGCCAGCAATCTAACCCATTTTTCCGAATCAATGTTTTAATTTCCCCTCTACTCAACTGCACCAGTATATCCACATTATTATTTTTCACTGCTCTTTTTGCTATTATATCTACTATATTATGTCAATAAACACCTGTATGAGCCGGAATCCAACAGCTCTGAATTTCTTTGCAACAACAGCCTCGTTATTTCTACCCATAAATCCTCACGTTCTGACTTTCCAGTTCTTAAACTATACAAAACTGATGCAGAGTCCCAACATATTACTACTCTTCTTGGTTGCACTTCCTCTATCCATTGCAATCCAACAAATAATGCATTTCTGTTGAATATACAGATAAATCATTAGTTAGTCTCTTGTATTGATTAACATAGAATAAATACACCTGCTCCTGTCTTCCCATTCATGGGCTCCTATGAACCTTCTGTACACACTGCAAGACGAGAATAAAACTGATTACTAATATATTGATCCACTATTGTTCCTACATTATCTTCTTCACAACACTGTTTAATTTCTTCCATCAGGCTCAGATCAACGTGGTTTTGTATAAAACCACTTTGGCACATTTCCTATTGCCACAGATGGCCCTATAACAGTATCTCTGAGTCCAAAACCCCTCTTTTGATATTGTTCATATTCCCAACAATACTGTCAGTGTAGAATGATGTACTGTACTACCCTTCAGTCTTGCCCAGAATGCCAGGGCTACATTAGTGACATTTCCTCAGTATCTAATTGTAAAGCCACAACCGGTGTAGTTTTAAATGCACCATGGCACATCCTGAGTGCCCTCGCTTGCATCCTATCAAGGCACAGCAGCAATGGAAAAGCCTCAGAACCATATACAAAGCACTCATAATCTATGGATGATCTCATCAAAGTACGATAATCATGACCAACTATTGTCCTTATACGATTGAATACTTTCTTACATTTAGTTTCAATACATGATGTCTTCATGTAAGTCTTTCATCAAATCATAGTGCCATTTACTTAAATTTTGTTACCCTTTCCATTCGTTCTCCATATAATTGAACACTGACATCTTCCTTAATCTTTTTGTTAGCGAACAACATATGACAAGATTTAGATAATGATAACTTGAAACCCCATGATAGGACCATTCCTCTACTGCTACAACAGCACCTTGCATTTTCTCTATGACATAAGGAATATTACTTCCCCTTTTCCAAATGGCACCATCATCTGCATTTAACGCCGCCCCTATACCCTGTCCGATATCCCCAAAGATATCGTCAATCATCAACGTGAATAAGATAGGACTAATAGCACTACCCTATGGAGTTCCATTTTCCACCTCATATTCTCTTGATAACTCCAATCCCACCCTAACCTGGTAGGTTTGGTTAAACAAGAAATTCATCATCCAGTTATACATTCTCCCACTAATACCCATTCAATTTAATCAGCAGACCTTCCTGCCACATTGCATCATGTACTTTTTCAATATCAAAAAACACTATTGACATCACTTCCTTCATTGCCAAAGCTTTGATCACCTCAGTATTAACTTTAACTAATGCATTAAGGGTAGTCCTTCCTTTTCTGAATCCACTCTGGTATGGACTTAATACACCCCTATGTTCCAGATAATACATCAATCTTCCTACATTCAACTTTTCCATTAATTTACATAGATCTCCACACAACCTCCACACTATATCAACATACAGCTGGCTGGTTATACGCTGTACGGGCAGAATAGAACAGCGGCGTCTGGTAAGACAAGGGGCGGCGGACAATGTATTTTTGTAAATAACAGCTGGTGCACGATATCTAAGGAAGTCTCAAGCTATTGCTTGCCTGAGGTAGAGTATCTCATGATAAGCTGTAGACCACACTATCTACCTCGAGAGTTTTCATCTGTATTTTTCATAGCTGTTTACATAGTGCCAGCCTCTGACTATGGTGTTAAGAGAGCATTGAATGAGCTGTATTCCGCCATAAACAAACAAGAAAACGCTCACCCAGAGGCGGCGCTCCTAGTAGCCGGGGACTTTAATGCAGGGAAACTTAAATCTGTTTTACCAATTTTCTGTCAGCATGTGCAACCAGAGAAAAAAAAAATTGCAACCAGAGGGAAAAAAAACTCTGGACCACCTTTACTCCACACACAGAGACGCATACAAAGCTCTCCCTCGCCCTCCATTTGGTAAATCTGACCATAATTCTATCCTCCTGATTTCTGCTTACAAGGAAAATTAAAGCAGGAAGCACCAGTGACTAGATCAATAAAAAAGTGGTCAGATGAAGCAGATGCTAAGCTACAGAACTGTATTGCTAGCACAGACTGGAATATGTTGTGGGATTCCTCTGATGCCATTGAGGAGTACAGCACATCAGTCATTGGTTTCATCAGTAAGTGCATCGATGGCATCGTCCCCACAGTGACTGTACGTACATACCCCAACCAGAAGCCATGGATTACAGGCAACATCCGCACTAAATTAATGGCTAGAGCTGCCGCTTTCAAGGAGCGGGGAAAACAACATCTCCCTCAATGTGATCAAGACAAAGGAGATGATTGTGGACTACAGGAAAAAGAGGACCGAGCACGCCCCCATTCTCATCGACGGGGCTGCAGTGGAGCAAGTTGAGAGCTTCAAGTTCCTTGGTGTCCACAACACCAACAAACTAACATGTTTCAAGCACACCAAGACAGTCGTGAAGAGGGCACGACAAAACCTAATCCCCCTCAGATCCTCAAAAGGTTCTACAGCTGCACCATCGAGAGCATCCTGACTGGTTGTGTCATTGCCTGGTATGGTAACTGCTCGGCCTCCAACCTCAGGGTACTACAGAGGGTAGTGCATACGGCCCAGTACATCACTGGGGCCAAGCTTCCTGCCATCCAGGACCTCTACACTAGGCGGTGTCAGAGGAAGGACCTAAAAATTGTCAAAGACTCCAGCCACCCTATTCATTGACTGTTCTTTCCGCACGGAAAGCGGTACCGGAGCGCCAAGTCTAGATCCAAGAGGATTCTACCCCCAAGCCATAAGACTCCTGAACATCTAATCAAATGGCCTCCCAGACCATTTGCATTGCCCCCCCCCCCTCTTTTACACCGCTGCTACTCTCTGTTGTTATCTTGCAAAGTCACTTTAATAACTCTACCTACATGTACATATTACCTCAACTAACTGGTGCCCCCACACATTGACTCTGTACCGGTGCCCCCCTGTATATAGGCTCGCTATTGTTATATAGGCTCGCTATTGTTATTTTACTGCTGCTCTTTTCATTACTTGTTACTTTTACTTCAAATTATAATTCATATTATTTTTTAACTGCATTGTTGGTTAAGGGCTCGTAAGCATTTCACTATTCGGCGCCTGTGACCAATAAAATGTGATTTGATTTGAGTTTGCTGCTGAAGAGTGGGACAAATTGCCAGTAGAAAGGTGCAGCAAGCTCATTGATGGTTATAATAACCATTTGTTGGCAGTAATCTTGGCCAAAGGCTGTGCAACCAAGGACTAGCTCCATGGTGCCAATCATTTTCTCTATGCCATTTGTCTTTATTTTCCTAAATAAAATTGTAAACTTAAGTTTACAAAATAAAATTGGTTCTGCAATGTTGAAAATCCCATAACAAGGTGTGGAGACCAAAAGTTATAGATGCACAAATATCATAACCCCAAGACATGCTAACCTGTCCCCATTACAATAACAGGGGAGGTTAGCCTTTTATATCATACCCCCAAGACATGCTAACCTCTCCCCATTACAATAACAGGAGAGGTTAGCCTTTTATATCAAACCCCCAAGACATGCTAACCTCTCCCATTACAATAACAGGGGATGTTAGCCTTTTATATCATAACCCCAAGACATGCAAACCTCTCCCCATTACAATAACAGGGGAGGTTAGCCTTTTATATCATAACCCCAAGACATGCTAACCTCTCCCATTACAATAACAGGGGATGTTAGCCTTTTATATCATAACCCCAAGACATGC
>QNTS01001718.1:132862-161235 GCA_003317085.1 Hucho hucho | reverse complement strand
AATATGTAGGCTGTCTGGTCCTCTGCTGTTGTTTAATATGTAGGCTGTCTGGTCCTCTGCTGTTGTTTAATATGTAGGCTGTCTGGTCCTCTGCTGTTGTTTAATATGTAGGCTGTCTTGTCCTCTGCTGTTGTTTAAGGCTGTCTGGTCCTCTGCTGTTGTTTAATATGTAGGCTGTCTGGTCCTCTGCTGTTGTTTAATATGTAGGCTCTCTGTTCCTCTGCTGTTGATTAATTTGTAGGCTGTCTGGTCCTCTGATGTTGTTTAATATGTAGGGTATGGTCCTCTGCTGTTGTTTAATATGTAGGCTGTCTTGTCCTCTGCTGTTGTTTAATATATAGGCTGTCTGTTCCTCTGCTGTTGATTAATTTGTAGGCCGTCTGGTCCTCTGATGTTGTTTAATATGTAGGGTATGGTCCTCTGCTGTTGTTTAATATGTAGGCTGTCTGGTCCTCTGCTGTTGTTTAATATGTAGGCTGTCTGGTCCTCTGCTGTTGTTTAATATGTAGGCTGTCTGGTCCTCTGCTGTTGTTTAATATGTAGGCTGTCTGGTCCTCTGCTATGAAAACAAACAGAAGAACCCATGATGCACTGTGCCATACTCACATCACTGATTCACCTGGTACAGGTAAGACACACACATACATACATGCACATACACTTGCACACACACGCATACACACAAAAACACACACGCTTGTGCGTGCGCGCACACACACACACATTTTAAATACTTTTTTTGAATCCACCAATCAAATGTAAAAAAAAGGATCCAAACATTTCAAAGGTCCCTGTATGCATGGCACTCAAAGGTACAGAAAGCACCTCCTGTACCCGCCAATTGCTTTGCCTTGGTTTTTGTCAGGCCCGCAATCTGGAGGCCACGCACTGCAAGCCTGTGTACATGACCGAGATTGCCAAATATCAGCACCACCAGCTTGCAGCTACACCCGAGGCTGTCCAAGCGTGCCACGAGGGGCTGATATTTAAGCAGCTTCTCAGCAAAAGCCTGCTCCATGTAGCCATCAAATGAGCAGCCCACTTCCAAAATGAGCAACTCCCCCTGGCCTCCCCCACAACAACAATATCTTGCGTATTTGGCACACAGGAAAACACATCCAGAAGGAAGGAGGCTCTGACTAACCCCTTAAGTGTCACATCATCACTGTTGAGCATGTGCAATCGGTGAGTCAGTCTGGTAGCAGTGTAAACCCACTCAATACTCGGGACACCTAAACCCCCTGTCTTTGGCTCAGCACCTGAACAGTTGTGTTATTAATTTCCCTCAGAACCTTCTGTGGGATATGCACATTTGCAAGCAAATGTTGAATCTTTACTAGTGCCACCTCTCTCACAGCTTCTAGCTTCATGACCACAGGCAGAGCGGAAATTTCAATCATATCAAGCCTGGTTGAATACTCATGGACGAGCTCTTTCACTAGTTCCCCCCACTCGCCAGCAAAATTAAACATATGTCCAAGATAAATATATGTTTTGTGATGAGAGTAAACACTGATTGGTTTATTTGTTAGTGTAAATGTTGGGGGCTTATGTCTTTCATAGAACACTGCATATTTTGTGTCTTTCACTTCCAGCCCAGACCATTTACAAAAAGTAATCTGTGCAAGAGAGCATGTCTTTGATAACATTCTGCTCTCTGGTGGAGATCTGAAAGTCATCAGCATACCCCTGTACTGGGTTCAGTGACCGCACATGGGCTGGGGCACACTGGTATAGATAGCCATTTCAGCCACTGGTTGATGGCTAAGATGAAGTTAACAGCACTCCATGGGCAGCCGGTTTTTATGCCAACCCTGAGTGGGATTGGTTCAGTCAACTGCTTCCCACAAATATCTTGGAGGAAAGAGCCTTTGTATGCATCAGATATCAGGCTGAGGCAGTTGTATTTCCTCAAGTCATGTGATAAAGTACCAAAGGCATCTCTAAAGTCCAGAAACAGTGTAAAACGTCGTGTACTCATGCTTGAATACATCAATTCCAGTTTTTAGGCAGAAAACATGCTCATTCATGCCCTGTCTGACTATATATGCCTTTTTGTTTGGGAGAGAGAATGTCTGTATCTGCAAGCCATAGTAGTATGCGGGCGAGCAAGCACTTCATGAACACGTTATAGACAGAGGGCAAGAGGGAGATGTCTCTTCATGTAGATGGATCATCTGGAACATTATCTTTTGTGGGTATTCTGTGGAAAGGAGCACCCTTCCATGAGACCAGGTACCTTTCCATTAACTTCTCAGGGAGCAGCTCCTGAGGTGACGGTTTTGGAGAGCCTGGCGTGCCCAAAGTAAAATGCCTCCCATTCAGGCCCAGAAAATAGGATATGCATATATTTAGTACCATTGGATAGGAAACACTCTGAATTTTCCAAAACTGTTAACCATTTGTCTGTGAGTGAAACAGAACGGATATGGCAGGCAAAACCCCGAGGAATTTCTGTCCTGGAAAAAGTGATTTTGACACATTGCTCATTTGGGAACCCCTCCCTCATGAAAATGACCATATAAGGGCATATGAATGCAGTACACATCGCTTCCTTATGATGTCAGCAGACTCGACACAGTGTATTTCTTCCATTTTGGCTGAATTAGACCAGAGAAAACGACCAAACAAGTGGGTCCCCTCTTGATGACAACAGTACCCAGGGCGCGCGCCCGAGAAGTCGCGCAGTGTCTTATTTATCGTCTTTAGAGCTCAGTTTATATTCCGGTTGATTTATAATAGTAAATATACGTAAAAGTGTTCCTAAGGATACATTTAAAACTATGTTTGAATGTTCTTGGGCAAGTTTATAGGTATAAGATGAACGAGTTCGCGTCACGTTTCAATGGACTAGTGGAGGCTGTCGTTTCTGACTATGACGCGCGAACCAAATGGAGATTTATGGATATAATACATTACTTTTTCTAACAAAAGAACCATGGATTGTCTTCGTTGGACACTTAGGATGACCTCAGCAGAAGTTCTTCAACAGGTAATTGATTTGTTTTTGCTGTGAAATGTGTTATGTGTGTGCCACGCTGGCTAATGAATTCATGGCTATGAGAAAGTATGTGAGGTGCTGTCCTCAAACAATCAAATGTAGAGCTTTCGCCGTAAAGCCTTTTTGAAATCTGACAACGCTGTGATATTGCCAAGAAACAGAGCTTTTGATGAGTATGAAACACTTGTATATTGGTAGATGTTTAATAATTCAACTTTGGGATTTTGAATTTGGCGCTTTACATTTTACCTGGCGCTAGCGACCCACCGCTCCCTGTCTAGTTAATCAGACAGGCATTGAAGATATACAAGAGGGCATGGGAGGACTGGGGCCTTGTGGCCTTTGAAGTCTCGTAAGTGACACCATCTGATCCATTTGCCTTTTTCTTTGGTAGGGAAGTCAACACATTTTCGACCTCTTCAAGGGTTAAATTGCATGTATCTGGGAAATAGTCTGGTTGTACCAGACTTAGAATAAAAATGTGGAAAAAGTCAAGGGGTCTGAATACTTTCCGAATGCACTGTACCTTTCTCTGTCCTCTTTGGCATTGACACTGAGTGATGGTTAAATGGTATCCCGAATAAAGCGCAGCTGCACCTTGATCCACTCAGTGAGGGAGGGGACAGTCACCTCCGCTGGGCAATCCTTGCGTGTAGGAAACTTTTTCAGGAACCGTACAACTTATTTCAGGAGTGGAGTACCAAAGGGTCTCCCGTCCCGATGTTTTGCAGAAAAGATGTTGTTCCTGTAGAAATCTCTATTCAGAATAGCTTGATGTCCGGAGGAGACAAAGTAATTTTTCTCCCGGAGAAGTTTAGTGTCTAAGCTTTTTCTGAAGGCTCTCTCATGAGTCTTTAATTGTTTCCATTCATGTTGCGACAGTCGTTGCTCATACACAGATATCCCCGCCCACCAGATAAACTGGGGATGGGTCGTGAATTCTCCATTGCTCCTGGTAGACTCGGCCACTGAGTAGGGCTTGTTTGAAAGCTGATTTTAACGTTGCGACAAGGCACATCTACCAAAAGTCTCCAAAACGTCATCCAATCTTTACTGCATTAACGGCTGCAGTTACAATGGATGTGCTTATGTTAGTAAATAACCATGCAGCCTTGATAAGCTTATCGTGTGTGTGTTGCGTGTAACTGTGTGGGACTATGTCTCTCTACCAGCTGCCGATGTGTCCACGTCATCCCAGAAATTGCTAACTAACTAACACATAATACAGAAATAAACAAAACCCACACGGTCTCCTGGTCTCTTCTGAGTGTTTGAACTGACTGACAGACAAACAGGAGCAGTCTGGTCCAGAGTATGGGAGCTGAGTTGAGCTGTTGGAAATCACAGTCATCGCTCACAGTAGCGTTGTGAGGGTAAAATCACTGAAGAAGCCAATCCAGAAAAAAAGTGTTGTTTGCGTTGTTTCATAAAAATGTGTATTCAATTTGTATACAAAACAAATGTGACTATGTGAATGAATGTCGCCGACAACTATCTAAAGGTGACTTCTATCACAAACTGAATCATGACCCTACCCAAGAATTCCAATATAATATCACATCCACAGTGGAAAGCTGTTTGGAATCAGGACAAATCACAAAAAATTATGTACATGTTTTATGTGTGAAATTTCCTAAGATACCACATTTCATACAGTCGCTAAATTACACAAACAAGTGTCTCCTCCCCCAGTTAGACCCATTGTAGCAGCAATCAACTCTGTGACATCCAACATCTCTAAGTTTGTGGATCACCACATTAAACCGATGGCTGAGAATCTCCCATATTATGTCAAAGACACTAGTCACATAATCTCATTGTTAGAGGGCTTAGGAAGGATACCAGAGGACACCCCGCTGGCCACTTTTGATGTGGAGAGCTAGTACACTAACATCCCACACACTGGAGGCGTGTAGGCGCTGCAACACTTCCTTCAGCAGAGAGACTCTACCCTTGCTCCATCCAATGATTGCATCTTGCAACTTACTGAACTGATATTATCCAATAACTACTTCATCTTTGTCAGACTTTTTCCTTCAAATTCAGGGTGTAGCCATGGGCTCCCCCTTTTCCCCCAACTATGTGAACCTGTATGTGGGACAATTTGAGGAAGCACTCATTTACAAAACAGAGACACACCCCCTATTTTCTAAAATCCTCCTATGGAAGAGATACCTAGATTATGCCTTTGTGCTCTGGGAAGGAAGTCAGCAGGAACTAAATTAATTCCAACCTCTGTTGAATGAGAGCTCTGAATATCTAAAATTCAAAGAATAATAATTATCTGGACTTATGGTTCATTAAAGAGAATGATGCATTACATACAGACTTATACACAAAGCCAACAGGCCGCAATACCTTGCTATGTGCGGATAGTATGCTTCCCCTTCCTCTCAAGAATGGTCTACCATATAGCCATTAATGCAGGGTTAAACCAATCTGTGGCCACCAGTCAGATGTTGACAGCAATGCTAACAAAATGACAGATACATTCAAATGAGAGGCTACAAGGACAAAACTCTTAATGCTGCAATGATGAAAATATCTCAAAAAACAAGAGAGGAATTGCTAAAAACCAAAACAAAGAAGAAAAACAACACAACTGTCACGACTTCCGCCGAAGTCGGTCCCTCTCCTTGTTCGGGCGGCGTTCGATGTCACCGGCTTACTAGCCATCGCCGATCCATTTTTCTTGTTTCATTTGTTTTGTCTTTGTTTTATACACACCTGGTTTCAATTCCCCAATTACATGTTCATTATTTAACCCTCTGTTTTCCCATTGTTTGCGTGCGTAATTGTTATTAGATATGTCAGTCCTTTTGGTGGGCTTGGTATTTGTTTCGACGTTGTATATTTTGAGTAAACTACGTTGTGTTTCTCATCTCTGCTGTCCTACGCCTGACTCCTTTGCACTACTACACCAAGCCTTCTGACAACAACAGTGTTTTGCACTAAGTACACCAAGTGTTCGGAGAAAATGAAAGCAATCCTGAAAAAGCACTGGCATATTCTGCAAACAGACAAAAAAAATCGCACACCTCTTCAAGGAACCCCCACTGGTGGTCTATAAGCGTGGTCACAATATTGGAGATATCTTGGTGAGATCTGACATGCCCCCTGAGCCCACTCAGACACTCTTGACACCCATTCCAAATAGGAACTACAAATGTGGCTCATGGCCAGTGCAATAGCACTACAAAAACATCCTTCTTCAGACACCCACATATAGGTTGAAAAATCCCTGTTAGGGGCATAATCTCATGCAAGACAAAGGGAGTAATCTATCTCATCACCTGTACATGTGGGAAAGCCTACGTAGGACAAACAAAACGACAATAAAAACAAAGCATAGCTGAACACTGCAGATCAATCAGGTGTAAGAACATTGACTATCCAGTAGCAGCTCACTTTGTTGAAGCTAACCATCCAATCTCCTCCCTCAAATACACAGGCATTGAGCATGTTTTTCTACCAAGGAGAGGAGGTAACATGGAGATCCAACTACTACAGAGGGAGGACTACTGGATATCCTATTTAAAAACATTGACCCCTAGTGGCCTGATTATTGACTTAGAGCTCAGGCCCTTCTTATGACCAATTATATTTTATAATGAATATATTATCAATGAATATATTCTTTCTACGGCTTATCAGCTTACACCCAATACGTTCCCTCTGTTGATGATGCTTATTATGCATTATGGTAGAACCAAGAGATTACATGTAACAAAAACATTTAATGAAATTGGAAATATTTAAATATATACTGTATGTGAAATTAAATGAAACAATGTATGTTGATGCTAATGTTATGCTAATGCTAACAATAACAATGGCATACTAATTTCAATATGCTGTGGGCTATTGTCTTTTAACAGTTTCGCTCAATTCAGTCTGATCAACCTAGAAATTACGACACACTCCTCACTATTGTCATTGGTTTTACTAATTGAACTGTTTGTCTACATAACCTGGTTCAAGCATTCATGACATTACCCTGAAGAAGGCACAGTGATGCCGAAACGTTGGTGTTTTTTTACCCAATAAATTACTGGGAGGTTATACATATGGAGTGTGCGACTCTCTTTGTTTTTATAACTAGGCTACCTGGCTAAAATACTTGCTCACTAGCCTAACTTCCTTTCATAGACAATGATACGCCAGGCCAGCTAGTTATCATTAGCATACTACATCTAGCTACATGTTGAACTTCCATCTTCTCAGGCCAGGGGCACAATGTATGAATTTATGATTGGATCAGAAAAGCCAGTACAGAGAATTAAGTAAAACCACAAGCACAAATTTCTATCTCCATCAATGGCTAATTTAGGAAAGGGACCATTTTAGCTAGCTAGATAGCCACCGTGGACAACAACACAATGAGATGCAACAAAGTTTTTTGTGTCAGTAACAACTTTTGGCTTGTGATATGATTGGTCTGAAGCCAAATCCAAACTGGCTTCCCTTGACACTTTTTTTTGGTGTGTCAGAACCATTTATAGCTGAGCTCGCTCAGTTTAGCTCAATGCTGATTGGCTATTATTTTATATATTTTTTTTTTTACATAGGCGGCAAAATGCTTGTTGGCTTTCCTTGCATTCAATGCTATGGGCGGCAACAATGTCATACTCTTTCTGAGCAGACAGCATCAGATAGATACGCTACACATACTGAGACAGAGAGGCGCTGTTTAGTTCACTCGGATGCTTTCTCTGGTGAGAGATATTCAGCCTCTTGCAAATTGAAGGAAATGAATGAAACACAGAGAGACGAAAGATCAATTATTTGGTATGTTTTTTATATTTCAATTTTTTGGGGGGAAGCCTGGCTTCCCTTGGCATTCATGAATACACGCCACTGATCGCTCACTGAGTGGTCTTTGCACAATGCTCTGGCGCTCAACATCCTTTCCCACTCTCCGCCAAAAAAATCGCTAATTTCTCACAAGAAAAAAAACTGCTGCTCCAAATTCACACCATTCAGTTTATGTTTAATGTACCATTTGTTTTTGAAGCAGGCTATCGTAATAAGCTTCAACATGTCGTAGGCTACTGATTCCTAGGTGATAAGTTGTGGCCACTGTTTTAAAAAAACAACAGGCTTTTTCTATTGAAGATCAGGTGCTTCAGTTGGAACTGGCTCTTTTGCGCTCACATTTTACAGTTGATAGACAACTTTAGCTCTGTTACAAACTTAGCCTCCTCTTTTTTAAACCATAGCCTATATAGAAACCAAAACGTCTCTGATGTTGCTGCATGGACTCATATCAATTACACAGGCTGTGTGACCTATTTTGTGTTCGACTCATATCAACATCTCTGCACATTAGTGGTGGGGTAGCCTAAATACATACAAAACAATAGGAATGAAAAGAACAGTGATGAAGGAAATTAAAAATGCTGGACAGAGCATGGCCAGAGCTCTTGGCTGAGCGGTACTGAAGCGAAATTGCAGTGGGAGAGAAGGCAGAAGCACCAAAATGTCTTAAATATGCATGCTCTGCTCCTCGCTCCACTCCAGCGCCACTCCGCACACAATCTTATGGTGTGGTCTGGACCGGACTGGTAGTATTGGACCAGTGTCGTCCTGTATGCCTGCCACCTCATCATGGATCCTCTCATCAGGGCTGTTTGCTTGTGTTCGTTCCTCTGCAAATCTCTCTCTGTCTCTGTCGCTCCCTGTCTGTCTCTCTGTCTCCGACTCTATCTCTGTCTCTGGATCTTGCTTGGTGCTGCTGCTGGACACCAGTATATCCGTACTCAGGATGTTTAGGTGATTGAGTTTTCTGTTCTGTTGTCCTAGGCTTGGTTCCTATGGCACCAGACTCAGGCCGGCGTCATGGGGGGCTCGTTCTGTTCTGTCCTCTGTGTGAACTCATAAGTGTCTCTCCAGACCAGAGAGAAAGGCCAGCACGTAATCTGTATTGAAAGTTAGGTCATTTAGAGACATTCACGGTCATAAAACTCCAGTCGTTCCACCTCAAACAGCACTAGAAAGAGGACTGCAACATTATATTGTTGAAAAAAAAAATTATTGCACCCAAATTGGCCATTTCAATGTATCTGATTAATATAATATTCAATAACCATAGTACCCAACATCCAATTTAGGCCAAACCTCTTTTTAACAATGACTGAAGACGTGAGGAATCCAAACCCCACACCAAGCTCACCCCAACTACCAGTAAAGTTTGTCATTGAAGTCTCTTACATTTTTCCCTACTAATTAGTGTGAAAGTGCCAAGTTTTGCCCACTAGATTCCGTTGTTCCTTCTACTGCCACACCTTTTGAATCACTTTGCTGGTCTCATGTTATGTGTTTAGCTGATATGTTCAACACCTACCTAGGCGTTGTGAGTTTTGGCCAACGTCTACAATGTAGAGGTTAGCCTGCAACGTGGCCATAATATTTACCCCCTCGTGGTTTGTGCTGATGTCATCACAGGGTCTGGGGATGGAGAGTAAGAACCTGTATCCATTCCTGCTTCCTGTGATCAACAGATGTCTCGCAACCACCACACGTCTACCTGCTAGAAGACGGGCTGGAGCTGTGGTACGTACACACGCACACACACACACACACACACAGCCTTGTCAGCACACTGATGCTAACAGCCTCTGTCAGTCTTCTAAAGGCAGACATGTATTAGGCACTTACAGCTTTCACCCACCCTCTGAAGCTGTCTTTTTCTCTCACACCCGTCTCTTTGATGTTTTGCTCTCGCTCTTTCCAATTCAATGGGCTTTATTGGTATGGGGAACATATGTTAACATTGCCAAAGCGGTATAGACTACAGTGTATAAACAAAACTGAAATAAATAATCAAAAACATAACACTCACAAGTTTCAAAGGAATAGACATTTCAAATGTCATTATGTCTATATCCAGTGTTGTAATGTGCAAATAGTTAAAGTACAAGTGGGAAAATAAATAAACATAAATATGGGTTATATTTACAATGATGTTTGTTCTTCACTGGGTGCCCTTTTCTTGTGGCAACAGGTCACAAATCACGCTGCTTTGATTGCACACTGTATCAGGAATCAAGGTGAGACCCAAACCGTGTGAAGTAACAATATTTATTTTAACATCAGGGGCAGGCAAACGACAGGTCAAGCCAGGCAGGCTTAGGGTCAGGGACAGGCAGAGTTCAGTAATCCAGAGGTGGAGCAAAGGTAACGGACAGCAGGCAGGCTGAGGGTCAGGGTAGACAGAGGTCAATAATCCAGAGGTGGGACAAAGGTAAAGTATGGCAGGCAGTTTCAGGGTCCGGGACAGGCAGTGGTCAGGCGTGCGGGTACAAGGTCAGGACAGGCAAGGGTCAAAAACCAGGAGGATGAGAAAAAGAGAGGTAGGGAAAAATACAGGTAGCTGACAGGACAAACGCTGGTAAGCTTGACAAACAAGACAAATTGGCAACAGACAAACAGAAAACACAGGTCTAAGTACACAGGGGATAATGGGGAAGATGGGCAACACCTGGAGGGGGGTGGAGACAAGCACAAAGACAGGTGAAACAGATCAGGGCGTGACACACTGTGGTATTTCACCCAATAGATATGGGGGTTTATCGAAATTGGATTTGTTTTTGAATTCTTTGTGGGTCTATGTAATCCGAGGGAAACATGTGTCTCTAATATGGTCATACATTTTGCAGGACTTTAGGAAGTGCAGCTCAGTTTCTACCTCATTTTGTGGGCAGTGTGCACATAGTCTGTCTTCTCTTGAGAGCCAGGTCTGCCTTTGGTGGCCTTTCTCAATAGCAAGGCTATGTTCACTGAGTCTGCACATACTCAAAGATTTCCTTAAATTTTGGGTCAGTCACAGTGGTCAGGTATTTTGCCACAGTGTACTCTCTGTTTAGGGCCAAATAGCATTCTAGTTTGCTCTGTTTTTTTGTAAATTCTTTCCAATGTGTCAAGTAATTATCTTTTTGTTTTCTCATGATTTGGTTGGGTCTAATTGTGTTGCTGTCCTGGGGCTCTGTGGGGTCTGTTTGTGTTTGTAAACAGAGACCCAGGACCAGGTTGCTTAGGGGGCTCTTCTCCAGGTTAATTTCTTTGTAGGTGATTGCTTTGTTATGTAAGGTTTGGGAATCGCTTCCATTTAGGTGGTTGTAGAATTTAACGGCTCTTTTCTGGCCTAATTCTGCTCTGCATGGATTATTTGGTGTTTTACATTGTACACAGAGGACATTTTAGAAAAATTCTGCAAACAAATTGGTGTTTGTCCCATTTTGTGAATTCTTGGTTGGTGAGCGGACCCCAGGCCTCACAACCATAAAGGGCAATGGGTTCTATAATATCTGATTCAAGTATTTTTAGCCAGACCCTAATTGGTATGTCGAATTTTATGTTCCTTTTGACGGCATAGAAGGCCCTTCTTGCCTTGTCTCTCAGATTGTTCACAGCTTTGTGGAAGTGACCTGTGGGTCTGATGTTTAGGCTGAGGTATGTACAGTCTTGGCCAAAAGTTGAGAATGACACAAATATTAATTTTCAAAGTCTGCTGCTTTAGTTTGTATGATGGCAATTTGCATATACTCCAGAATGTCATTAAGAGTGATCAGATGAATTGCAATTAATTGCAAAGTCCCTCTTTGCCATGCAAATAAACTGAATCCCCAAAAAACGTTTCCACTGCATTTCAGCCCTGCCACAAAAGGACCAGCTGACATCATGTCAGTGATTCTCTCGTTAACACAGGTATGTTGACGAGGACAAGGCTGGAGATCACGCTGTCATGCTGATTGAGTTCAAATAACAGACTTGAAGCTTCAAAATGAGGGTGGTGCTTGGAATCAATATTCTTCCTCTGTCAACCATGGTTACCTGAAAGAAAACGCGTGCCGTCATCATTGCTATGCACAAAAAGGGCTTCACAGGCAAGGATACTGCTGCCAGTAAGATTGCACCTAAATCAACCATTTATCGGATCATCAAGAACTTCAAGGAGAGCGGTTCAATTGTTGTGAAGAAGGCTTCAGGGCGCCCAAGAAAGTCCAGCAAGCGCCAGGACCGTCTCCTAAAATTGATTCAGCCTCGGGATCGGGGCATCACCAGTACAGAGCTTTCTCAGGAATGGCAGCAGGCAGATGTGAGTGCATCTGCACGCACAGTGAGGCGAAGACTTTTGGAGGATGGCCTGGTGTCAAGAAGGGCAGCAAAGAAGCCACTTCTCTCCTGAGACCATTCATGTGTGGGGTTGCTTCTCAGCCAAGGGAGTGGGCTCACTCACAATTTTGCCTAAGAACACAGCCATGAATAAAGAATGGTACCAACACATCCTCTGAGAGCAACTTCTCCCAACCATCCAGGAACAGTTTGGTGACGAACAATGCCTTTTCCAGCATGATGGAGAACCTTGCCATAAGGCAAAAGTGATAACTAAGTTGCTCGGGGAACAAAACATCGATATTTTGGGTCCATGGCCAGGAAACTCCCCAGACCTTAATCCCATTGAGAACTCCTCAAGAGGCGGGTGGACAAACAAAAACCCACCAATTCTGAGCATCTCCAAGCATTGTTTTTTTCTATTCGAATAAGGAGGTGGTATTGACCTAATACCATGTGTTATTTTGAGTTTCTTTGCACTCGCAATACAGTCTTGCAAAACTCTGCATGCAATATTTCAATTGGAAGTTTGTCCCATTTGGTAAATTCATTATTAGAGAGTGGACCCCATACATTGCTGATTGGAACATTTTGAGTCACATTCTAATTGGAATATACATTTTGTTACTTTTAATGGCATAGAATGCTCTTCTTGCTTTGTCTCTCAGCTTGTTCACACCCATGTGAAAGCTAACTGTTGCTGATATTTAGTCCTAGATACATGTAGTTTTTGGTGTGTTCAAATAGAATTTATATTTCTGATCCTGATTTCTGGACCTCTTTTGGAGTATCATTATATTTGTTGTTTTTTTTAGGTTAACTGTTAGAGCCCAGGTCTGTGCTCTAGATCGAGGGCGGGGGGCAAAGTACCGTATCCGGCACGGGTTTCTTTTTACCCCTTTTTTCGTGGTATCCAATTGGTAGTTACGGTCATGTCCCATCGCTGTTACGGTCATGTCCCTTTCCTAACCCGGACGGCGCTGGGTCAATTGTGCGCAGCCTCATGGGTCTCCCAGTCATGGCCAGCTGTGACACAGCCTGGGATCGAACCCGGGTCTGTAGTGACGCCTCAAGCACTGCAATGCAGTGCCTTGGACTGCAGTGCCACACGAGAGGCCCCCACAACTTGATTTTAACAAACAATTGGTCCCCCCAAAAATGCGGCCCTCCGTTGAATTTGAAAATCCCGATGTGGCCCTCGAACCAAATAGTTTGCCCACACCTGATCTAGATGCTGCTGTAACCCCTCCTTAGTGGGAGACAGCAGCATCAGGTCATCTGCGTACAGCAGACACTTGATTTCAGTGTTATGTAGGGTGAGCCCAGGTGTTGCAGATTCTTCTAATGCTTTTGCCAATTAATTAATGTAGATTAATTGGCAATTGACTGCTGATTCAAGGATTTGTAATTTTTCCTTGTATATCTTTTCGTTCTGGGCTCTTTGTTATATTGCTGTAGAGGTTTGCAAAGTTATTTCTCCACATGTCTCTCTTCATTGAAGTAGGGTGACTCTGGGGGAGAATGTATGTGTCACAGAGGAAGACGTTTTTAAAATCAGTTAATTTGGTGGACGGTACGATCTACCTATAACCCAGTGGAAACATCACCAGGGCACCATGTTTCCTGTAGTACTACAATATCAACATCATCATCCTTTTCTTTCAGGAAGTCTGGGTTTCTGCTCTAGCCAAAAAGCAGAGGACTTACAGCCACTGTGCGTTCTGTACTGGAGGGGGTAGAGTGGGAGCTGGTGGGTGTGGCTGGTCTGTGCCGGTGCCACTGTCAGTGGGAGGCTGTGGACTGGAGGGGAGGCGTGCAGCAGGCAGGGCTGGGGAGGCCTGGCTGGTTGAGGTAGGCTCCTTTGCTGTGTGACGGCAGGTCACAGAGCGGTGATCTAGCTGCTCCTGCAGCCTATCCTCTGTTCTCTTTCTCTCCTGCAGCTCCTCTCAAATCAAATGAAAATTGTATTTGTCACATGCGCCGAAATGCTTACTTACAAGCCGTTAATCTTACATTTGGATAATAAAATATGCAGCGTTATCTTGGGGTTCCGTTCAACACTGCCCATCATAGAATATCACGGATTGAAAAAGCATGCTGAACTTCGGGCTAGAAGGTCGAGGGTTAGAGACCTGCTCCCTGCCTGTTTCATTACAATATTAAAACCCAGAGGAGAGGAGCGGAAATAAATTCATCGAGGTACTGAATAAAAGCCCAAAAGATACTAATAGAAGCGCGCGAGCATTTTACCAATTCGGCTCGAATATGGAGAAGACAAGAAGTCTAATCATTAATAAAATTCGGTAGCATTTCCCTGCACAGGAACATTCTGGGATGCATTTGTGACTTGGCACAATGATATAAAATAAGAATCATTAGCGCAATGCACCAGCTTATTGATGTTAGCGTTCTATCAGCGTAGTCGCACTAACCGTACTATTTGTGAAGTAATTTGGGTATGTAGTATGCTTATTGGTCTTAAGATATAAACAATTTGTTTTAACTAAGTATGACAAATGTGTTGCTTGCGCTATCTTTATGAACTGCATAGTATATCATTGCATCGAGTTAGTATATTAACTATATGCTATTCAACTACCCAGCGTTGGTTGACTTGACTCACGTCATTCTTAGTTTAGCTAAATGTGTTCTAAATGGACATTGTTAAAATGGTATTTGGTAAATTCGCTCAGGCTAGTTTGTTGGGATTTCAGAGCACTGGTTTGGATGTACCAGAGCGCAGAATAACTGATGAATTCACACATGCTCAACACCGGTGAATATGGCTGGTGTCAGTAAATGTTATTTCCCTAACGTAATTTGAATTATTGCCATCAGCACAGTTAGTCACCAATGTTTTTAATAAACATGGAAAAGCCTGACCAGCTCTGCTAGGTGGGTAGAATAGAGAGTGAAGATGTATAATCTTGTTTGTGTCTGGAAGTAACGTTAGCTAGCAAGCTAGCCAACTATAGCCAGTTAGCTTGGGTGTGAGGCAAGTAGTCAAACTTTGTTTCACGTCTCATTTAAACAATTGCTAAAGCGTGTAGATTTGGGGGTTCTGTGTTAATACAATATGTAAGTTAGTGTATTTGTTATTTGCGTAAAAAGACGAAGAAGCTCGTATGCCAAACATTGCCACATTAGTAAACTGTGTGGTAGAGTAGGGTCTCAAGGAGTAATTAAATGGTAAAGTACAACCGGCGAAACAAGAACATATTTGGTGGTTTCGAGAACAATGCGACTCAGGAAAACCCTAGGAGTTTAAATCTCGCAAGACATTTTATTTTGTTTTATTTTCAAATATATTTATTGAATTGACGAAAGGGAGGAAGAGATAACAGAGTAATTTAAGTGGCCTCCCTGTGAAAAGTTGACTAATATTTTTTTATTATTATTAGTTCACCTGGTAACATAACATTAGATGAGAGGTAGTGTACAGTAGAGATTCTTGAGTGCTTTCTGAGTTTAAGGGAAGAGATGTAGAGTGAAGGTGACAAAGGAAAGTAAATAAATTGGAAAGTAAGGATTTTGGATTTGAATTGTTTGGATTGATTAAGAATTGGCCGATGTATTTTCTACATTTGGGGCATTACAAGTTCATCTTAAAATGACTTCAAGTAACTGATCCTATGACTGCAATGAGGTTGACAGTGTGATAAGGGAGTATAAGCTAATTTGAATGTTTTACGTGTTTTAGAGATTGTATTAAGAATATTGGTAGTAGTAATAATTTGTCATATGAACTGAATTGTTGTTTTGCTTTGTCCTTTTTTGAGGTTATGGTGGAGATGGTATCTAGATGCATAGGAGGGATTATTTGACCAAATTGTGGACCTCAAAACCCCCTCTAACCAGCTGAAGAAATGGCATTCACTATGGCCCTGTCCTGCACCACTTCTATCGAGAGACCTGAGTCTGAGCCAGCAACCAGTGTACAGCATCCAGTTGAAGTTATCAAATGCATTTTCTCTCAGGAGTGAAAAAGAAGTCCACGTGGAGTGAGCATGGAGAGAGAGATCCGTTCCAAAACTTTTCTCATATTGCTGGTATACTGGTTGGCAAATGGACAAGACATAACAGGAGTTGTGGTGGGGTTCAGCTGAGACATTGAAATTGGGACATTATCATGGGCTATCCACTTTGAACTGTGAACCTATCTGAAGAAGAAAATGAAGAGAAATGCCATAAGATTGAGTGCCGGAGAAGGGAGGGGGGTTGGTCAACTGTACCCGTAATTGATTTAGACTACACATTGCTAAATTTATACTGATATAGGCTAAGAATGCATTGAGATGCCGATCTGTAATTATAGCCATTATGAGGAATTTAATACTAGAATTATGAGATGAATATACTGTATGGTAATATACATGTACATTCTGCCAGTGTTAAATTGCGATTTTTAGATTTTTGGTGATAAAACCAATGTGAATCACTGAGCAATGTCATTCTACATTTTGGTAAGGACCCAGATGTGGACTCATGTTCCTACTGTATGTACAAGGTGCCCAGACAGGGGTGTCTGTCACTGATGTAGGAAGGGTTCTAAATGGGGTGGACATTTTTGTCATGCTGACCCCTATCTTTGTGCATTGTGCCAGTGTGATGATTGTCATATTTGCTGTAATGAAGCTTGTGTGTGATTTTAGTTTTTATGTTTCATTTTATGTTCCAGATAAGAAGGGTCTTCAACCTGGCATTGCGTTGCTGAGGTTTTTACTATGGATGAAACGTCAGGCACCAGAAATATGTACTTTGTTTAAATTTAACAATTACATGATGCTTGTATCCTTACATTTTTCTAGAATAAGCTTAGCTTCTTGAGAGGGGAATGTGAGGGAAAAATTATGTATTCACCTTATTTGTTGGATAAGATATTTCTGTCCTGCTAAAGCTGTGTTTTATGGTCTCCACTCTAGCACCCTGCAACTAGTCTGGGTGTTGAAAACATGGGTTCTACTAGAGACAGCTTGAAGCGGACAATTGATTTGTGTTGGTGATAACCTAAAAGCTAGCATTCTATAGACAAGATGTGGTGTGTGTGACGAGAGAGAGAGCCTGGAAGAGTTAAGAACAATTCCTCATAGTTTCCCAGATGCCAGGAAGATGAGACAAAGTAAAATACCATCCTGTGTAGATAACCAAGGTGGCTTATGGGAAGTTTAGAAATGACTGACTAAGCAATCTTGGTATCAGCTATATATAAACTGTGTATTGTTTGTAAAGGATACTCTCAGCCTGAGTCAGTCAGTCAAGACTGGTGGGCTGACGGTCTCATTATTGCAATAATTAATCAATATTAAATAAAGATGATTGTTTGAAGAAATGACCAAGACCAAGTGTCTCTCAGCACTTAATTTCCACAACAGAGGTAATATGTTTTTTCATGCCCTCTTCACAACTGTCTTGGTGTGCTTGGACCATGTTAGTTTGTTGGTGATGTGGACACCAAGGAACTTGAAGGTCTCAACCTGCTCCACTGCAGCCCCGTCGATGAGAATGGGGGTGTGCTCGGTCTTCTTTTCCTGTAGTCTCGTTTGTCTTGATCACGTTTAGGGGGAGGTTGTTGTCCTTGCACCACATGGTCAGATCTCTGACCTCCTCAATACAGGCTGTCTCATCATTGTCGGTGATCAGGCCTACCAATGTGTCATCAGCAAACTTAATGATTGTTTTGGAGTCGTGCCTGGCCATGCAGTCATGAGTGAACAGGGAGTACAGGATGGGACTGAGCACGCACTCCTGAGGGGCCCACGTGTTGAGGAAAAGCGTGGAAGATGTGTTGTTACCTACACTTACCACCTGGAGGCGGCCTATCAAGAGGTCCAGGATCAAGTTGCAGAGGGAGGTGTTTAGTCCCAGGGTCCTTAGCTTAGTGATGGGATTTGAGGGCACTATGGTGCTTCCTGCTTGAATTTTTGCTTGTAAGCAGGAATCAGAAGAATGGAATTATGGTCAGATTTGACAAATGTGTGGAGTAAAGGTGGTCTAGATTTTTTTCCCCCTCTGGTTGCACATTTAACATGCTGATAGAAATGAGATAAAACTGATTTAAGTTTCCCTGCATTAAAGTCCCCGGCCACTAGGAGTGCCGCCTCTGGTTGAGCGTTTCCCTGTTTGCTTATACAGCTCATTGAGTGTGGTTTTAGTGCCAGTTTCGGACTGTGGTGGTATGTAGACAGCTACAAAAAAAATACAGATAAACTCTAGTTAGATAGTGTGGTCTACAGCTTGTCATGAGATACTTTACCTCAGGCGAGCAAAACCTTGAGATATCGTGCACCAGCTGATGTTTAAATATACAGTTGAAGTCAGAAGTTAGGTTAGCATCATTAAAACTCGTTTTTCAACCACTCCACAAATTTCTTGTTAAACGATAGTTTTGGAAAGTCGGTTAGGACATCTACTTTGTGCATGACACAAGTAATTTTTCCAACAATTGTTTACAGACAGATTATTTAACTTATAATTCACTGTATCACAATTCCAGTGGGTCAGAAGTTTACATACACTAAATTGACTGTGCCTTTAAACAGCTTGGAAAATTCCAGAAAATTATGTCATGGCTTAGAAGCTTCTATTAGACTAATTGACACAATTTGAGTCAAATGGAGGTGTACCTGTGGGTGTATTTAAAGGCCTACCTTCAAACTCAGTACCTCTTTGCTTGATACCATGGGAAAATAAAAAGAACAGCCAAAATTCCACAAGTCTGGTTCATCCTTGGGAGAAATTTCCAAATGCCTGAAGGTACCACGTTCATCTGTACAAACAATAGTACGCAAGTATAAACACCATGGACCGACACATCTGTCATACCGCTCAGGAAGGAGACGTGTTCTGTCTCCCAGAGATGAACGTACTTTGGTACGAAAAGTGCAAATCAATCCCAAAACATCAGCAAAGGACCTTGTGAAGATGCTGGAGGAAACCGGTACAAAAGTATCTATATCCACAGTAAAACGAGTCCTATATCGACATAACCTGAAAGGCTGCTCAGCAAGGAAGAAGCCACTGCTCCAAAACCGCCATAAAAAAAGCCAGACTACAGTTTGAACTGCACATGGGGACAAATATCGTACTTTTTGGAGAAATGTCCTCTGGTCTGATGAAACAAAAATAGAACTGTTTGGCCATAATGACCATTGTTATGTTTGGAGGAAAAAAGGGGGAGCCGAGGAACACCATCCCAACCGTGAAGCACGGGTGGCAGCATCATGTTGTGCGGGTGCTTTGCTGCAGGAGGGATTGATGCACTTCACAAAATAGATGGCATAATGAGGCAGGAAAATTATGTGGATATATTGAAGCAACATCTCAAGACAGGAAGTTAAAACTTGGTTGTAAATTGGTCTTCAAAAAGGACAACTGGCATACTTCCAAAGTTGTGGCAAAAATGGCTCAAGGACAACAAAGTCAAGGTATTAGAGTGGCCATCACAAAGCCCTGACCTCAATCCTATAGAAAATTTGTGGGCAAAACTGAAAAAGTGTGTGCGAGCATGGAGGCCTACAAACCTGACTCAGTTACACCAGCTCTGTCAGGAGGAATGGGCCAAAATTCACTCAACTTATTGTGGGAAGCTTGTGGAAGGCTACCCGAAACGTTTGACCAAAGTTAAACAATTTAAAGGCAATGCTACCAAATACTAATTGAGTGTATGTAAACTTCTGACTTCAACTGTATGCATAGGCCCTCGTTCTGTGTCTTCTCAGAGGCTGCTATTCTATTTTGCCAATAGTGTTTAACCCGCCAGCTGTATGTTCTTAATGTCGCCGTTCAGCCACGACTAGGTGAAACATAAAATATAACCGTTTTTAATGTCCTGTTGGTAGGATATACGTGCTTTCAGTTCGTCCAATTTACTTTCCAGCGATTTAACGTTAGCTAGCACTACGGAAGGAAAATGCAGATTAGCCACTCGTCGCCTGATCCTCACATGGCACCCTGATCTTTTTCTGAGAAATTTCAGTTTCCTTCTCCAGCGAATGATGGGGATCTGGGCCTGCCCGGGTGTCTGTAGTATATCCCTCCCATCTGACTCATAGAATAAAAACCTGAGCCTGAGCCTGCTATGCACAGAGGAGGTCCCTCTCCTCCTGGGGGCGTGTCCTCCATTAGGGTGGAAAAAGAGGTGCTGAATGTGCCTTTTTGGATGGGGAGTGTGGTGGTGAGGATGGTGCTGGTGGAGTTTCTCTTGTGGGAGGACGTGTCACTGGTGGTGTTCTTCTCTGTCTCTATGCTCTTTCCTTAATGGTCTAAAAGTCTGTTTCAAAAAGCCTAAAGGTTACCTTGCACCATGACAGTCCGTCTTGTAGAGGTTGATTGTTATCATGGTACTGTCAGGTTCATTTGTCTCTTTGACTTTCAGCTCCACCCATTACAGATTCCCGTTTTCTTTATAGATGGGTAGTGAGAGCAGACTGCTGAGTGCCGTGCATTTGGCTGGTCAGTGAGAAAGATGAGATTACTCACATCACCGTTTTTGTACAGGTCTGCGAAAAGGTTTTATGGCCTCCCCTTTAGTAGATTCTGTTTAAAAGCTTTCCTCCTTGTGCCATTTTTGGCCTCGATGTTAGAGAATGGACTCAGCGCTGAGGGGGGACATGGTGCCTGTGGGCTCTCCTGCTTCTGTTGCTGCGCTGTTCTGCTGCTGCTGCACTGATGCCATGGCAACCGTTTTTGTTTGTCTGCTGCAGTTGTTAGCTAGGTCTATTTTAGCTCAAAAGCCAGCAAAAAGAGTGAAACATCATACAAAATATCAAAAACAGAAGATATGTTTAATGTTAATCTCTGCTCGTTTTTGGTTTACTCACTCAGTTTGGTCATTTGATATAGTTGTATTAACTCCACTTGCTAGGTTTGTTCTAGGTCAATTTTTCTGGCTAGCTTGTTAGCTTGCTGGCTAGGTTTTTGTTGTGTAGCTAGTGAAAACTTGCAAAGTTACTTTTTTGTTTGGTGGTCATATGGTGTCATAGGGTAAGGTTACACTATACAGCCTTAGGGTAGGTTAACATTGTTTTACGTCACAATATTTTACATCACAATGTTTTGTTGTGATGTAATGGCTTTAATCCTGATTGGACCCCAGGAAGAGTAGCTGATGCCTTCTCAGGAACCAATGGGGATCTTAATAAATAAATACAAATAACACGCACACACAGGGCACACTGCCTCTGTAACAAGTTGCCAATGTTGTGTCAGTGATCTGATAGTTATTGTAATGAGATGTTTACCCTCATAAAGGCCTAAGGAGATGAGCAGTCATTTAGTGAGGAGTCTGACCACATTCTTACAATCACAAACCATCTGCTCACTACTGCTAAGAACACACACACACACACACAGCTAGTGTGTCATAGTAACATAACACTTTTAATCTGCTTAAGCAAATCACCATGACCTTTCATTTTTCACTCTCTCTTCATCACTTTCTCCCCATCTCTCTCTTTCTTCCCCCTGGCAACTTTGAGCCTGTAGAATATTCAGGAGAGTGTAAGCAACGTTGCTTTCTCAATGAGCAAAGGATGGACATGAGTACTTGAGACGTCAAAGCTCGATCTATAACAAGAGATCAATTTGTGGATTGTGCTTTGTGGATGCCTGAATAGGAAAGTCACATTTTGTCCCTGAATAAAATAAAATGTTGTCTTAAAGACTTTAATGTTCCATTTGTACATGTGCATTGCGGGGCACAAAACAAACAAAAAAAAAAACTAGCCAAGCATCACACATGTATTATTCCTACATCCCCTTTCCCTTCAGTGTCTCATTCACTGAAATGTATTCTAACCGAAGCCATCCACACGTGTTCTGAGTGCGCACGCAATCTCCCTTTAGGCCTCCATAAATGCCTATAAAAACTGATTGGATACAGAAGCTACATTCCTTGCCAAATTACGACAGTTTTATCACAAATTCCAAAATGGACTGCTTGAGTTAAGTAGGAAAATATGTATTCCAATATTAGTTTGATAAAGACAAAGAGCGTATTTTCATCACAATCGTTAAGCATATGCCTAATTGCCAAACATATGGTGACTGTTATTTATCATCATGCAGTGTTCAATGTGGAATTGTTAATCTATTTGGAAAATTCCAAAGAGGCAAAATAAACAAAATTGAACATCTGTATTTCGAAAAGATATATTTTGGTTTGTAACCCTGAAAATATTGTCATTCAACACGACAAATTGAGCCCTATTTCAAATTCTCTTTGAGAATAACTGTTCCAGACGCGTGATGCGCATCACTTCAAACGTGCAACTTTTTTCATTTGGAAAAATATTCTGTTATATTTTATTATGTTAAATTACATGTTATATTACATGCTAAATGAACAAAACAAGGCTATGCCGTAGGCTTCTATGCAAGCGCCACTGCTGAGGTATTTGCCTTTTTAGAAGATTGTTCCACACCATATTACAGTTTCAATAAACTAATCTTAAATGGAACTTGCTTTTTTATTGACTGACTATACAGTACCAGTCGAAAGTTTGGACACAACTACTCATTCAAGGGTTTTTCTTTATTTTTACTATTTTCTACATTGTAGAATAATAGTGAAGACATCAAAACTATGAAATAACACATATGGAATCATGTAGTAACCCCAAAAAGTGTTAAATCAAAATATATTTTATATTTGAGATTCTTCAAAATAGCCACCCTGGCTACTTTGAAGAATCTTAAATATATTTTGATTTGTTTTGCCATTATCCTGACAAGGTGAGGTATTGAAAGCAGGGCTGTCAATAATTTTGACCTCAACATTTTGGAGGTCTTAAAATCTCTTTCTCTGAGCAAGTGTATAAGTAAAAAATGATATAATTTCCCTTTTTTGCATACAATATAGCACGGTATTTTTATTATTTAATTTACAGTAATTTTGCGAATATCCAAGATGGCGTAGCAGTGCACACGTGTATTTGTTCATCCTCTCGTGTACCTTTGTATTGGTCTTTTTTTGTATATATTTCAAATTTATTTTCAATCTCTTTTCCATTTTAAATTAAATATGTCTTCCGGTAACTAGCCAGATAATTAGCTACTAGCTATTTAGTCATTGTTAGACATTGTTAGCGGCCTTTACCTTCTGCACAGACACCAGACCTTTTTTAGCCTGGATAATAGCCTACTACTATCGGACTGTTTCTCCACTACAACGCCGGATCCCTGCCGTAAACCCTGGACCATTACACCTGATCTCCACAGCTAGCTAGCTGCCACCGAGTGACCCAGCCCTGAGCCAGGCCCACCTCCTCAGTGTTCACCCGGACTCCACCCAAACACGGCTAGAACCCACTACTCTTCCGGTTCCTTGCCGTAAGCTCTGGACCCTGGCACCGGATTCATTGCTGCTACTGAGTGGCTATAGTGGCTAACGCCCCTGCCCCGAAGCTAGCACCAATTAGCCGCGAGTCAGGCGCATCTCCCGGCTAGCAAAGGAAATTATCACAACAGTACCTCTCTCGCCATCTGGCTTGGACCCCTTGTCGACACGGCGCCCAGAATTACCACCTCGACTGGTCTGCCGACGAATACTCCATCCGCTGTGCCTGCAACCGGCCTCTGTCGACGCAGACGCTTTTACTAACCCCGGCCTGCTAACTTTATACGCTGTGTCTCATGCGTGCCAGCGTAGTAACGAATACCTTGCGGCGTCCCGGTCCCATCTATTGCTGTTCACTGGACCCTATGATCACTTGGCTATATAGCTGATGCCTGCTGGACTATTCATTAATCACGGTACTCCATTTTGTTTATCTGTAGGCACCAGCCGCGTACTCAGGCCCTGTGAGTAGCTAACCAACCCTCTTTGCCCATTCATCACCAGTTTACCTGTTGTTGTTGTTGTCTTAGCTGATTGTAGTCTTACCCATTGTCTTAGCTAGCTCTCCCAATCAACACCTGTGATTGCTTTATGCCTCGCTTTATGTCTCTCTCAAATGTCAATATGCCCTGTTTACTGTTGTTTAGGATAGTTTAGGATCATTGTTTTAGTTTACAGTGGAGCCCCTAGTCCCACTCTACATGCCTCAGATTTCTCCTTTGTCCCACACATGCGGTGACCTTACCCAGTATTACCAGCACGTCCAGAGATGCAACCACTCTTATCATCACTCAGTGCCTGGGCTTACCTCCACTGTACCCGCACTCCACCATACCCCTGTCTGTACATTATGCCCTGAATCTATTCTACCACGCCCAGAAATTTCTGTCCCCAACGCACTAGATGACCAGTCTTGATAGCCTTAGCCGTACCCTCATCCTACTCCTCCTCTGTTCCTCGGGTGATGTGGAGGTAAACCCAGGCCCTGCGTTTCCCCAGGCACTCTCATTTGTTGACTTCTATAAATCGAAAGAGCCTTGGTTTCATGCATGTTAACATCAGAAGCCTCCTCCCTAAGTTTGTTTTACTCACTGCTTTAGCACACTCCGCCAACCCTGATGTCCTTGCCGTGTCTGAATCCTGGCTTAGGAAGGCCACCAAAAGGAAGGCCACCAGATTTTCTGCCAAAATAGAACTGCCAAAGGGGGAGGAGTTGCAATCTACTGCAGAGATAGAACTTTGCAGGCTGCCATACTTTCCAGGTCTATGCCCAAACAGTTCTAACTTCTAATTTGAAAAATTTCTCTCTCCAGAAATAAGTCTCACTGTTGCCGCCTGTTATAGACCCCCCTCAGCTCCCAGCTGTGCCCTGGACACCATATGTGAATTGATTGCCCCCCATCTACCTTCAGAGTTCATTCTGTTAGGTGACAAACTGGGATATGGCTGCCGAGGAGACGGTTTTGGAGAGTCTGGCGTGCCCAAAGTAAAATGCCTGCCATTCAGGCCCAGAAAATAGGATATGCACATAATTAGTACTATTGGATAGGAAACACTCTGAAGTTTCTAAAAGTGTTAAAATAATGTATGTGAGTATAACAGAAGTGATATAGCAGGCGAAAACCCGAGGACAATCCATACGGATTTGCTGTTTTTTTTGTAAATGGCCTTTTTCTCCTTGTGCCTATTCATTTCTCTGCTTTGTAGGACAGACTGCAGTACCTATGGCTTCCACAGGATGTCAGTCTTTAGACAAGGTTACAAAACAATAGGGCTAAAGGGAACCTTATCTACTTAGGGAGCAGTGGGTCGCTAGCCGGTGAAATGTAAGGCCTCACTTTATTATCAGTCAGGCTACAATCCGGTTGAAATATTATAGTAAATATACATAAAATGATACCTAAGGAAGCATTAAAAAGAATGTTTGATTTGTTTGGAGAAATATGATAGGTATAATTTGAACGCGTTCTCTTCACGGTTCTATGGGCGATTTTATGAACATAACGCGCCAACCAAACAGAGATTTATGGATATAATAAATGACTTTCTAACAAAAGAAGCATGGATTGTCTTCGTTGGACACTTGAGAAGCCCTCAGCAGAAGTTCATCAAAGGTAAGCCATTTTATATTAGCGATTTTATGCGTTTTGTGAGACCCGCGTTGGTTATGGATTTATGCTAATGCTGAAAATAGAGGGGCTATCCTCAAACAATCAAATGTTGTGCTTTCGCCGTAAAGCCTTTTTTAAATCTGACAATGCTGTGATATTGCCAAGAATCAGAGCTTTTGATGACTATGCAACACTTGTATTTTGATAAATGTTTAATAATTCAACTTTTGGATTTTGAATTTGGCGCCTTACATTTCACCGGGTAGTGTCGGGAGTGGGGCGCACTTACCCAATATTTAACCCTTTCACGGAGCGTCTAAAACCTGCTGGCAACATTTGGGAAGGGACCAACACCCTCTCTGTGTCTCCAACAGACATTAAAGTTGTTTCAGGGACAGTTATTACAGAGAGATGCAAGCCCAGCATTGAACACACTTTCTGTTCCTCTGTAATTCCCAGTCCTCCAGCTGCTCTCCACCATATGCCCAGGGCCAGACTGGTATCTTCTGTGAATGTTTTTATAAATCCCTTTGCATCTGTTGTCGGCAACAGTAAGGCTTAATTTAGCTGCCGTTGGTTTGATTTAGATCAATTCCAGATCACATGTTTTGGAGATTTCAAATATGAGGAATATTTTTGCTGGGCCTATTATATGCCCCTATGGTGCTGAAGAGAGGAAGGAAGGAAGGAGGAATGTGATAGTCAGAGAGGGAATGACTAACTTCTACTATTACAGAAGTCATCAAATCTATGGAATTGTTTTAAGATGGTCATACCAAGGATCATTTAGCTATTTGATTTGGAGTTTTAGGCCCCCTTATGGCATTAAAAACCTTTTTTTTTTTTGATGATACATTGAATTTGGCCTTACTGCTATTAGACCATAGAAACATATTGAATAGCAGCTTCATACATGCATAAACAGATAGTCCCCAAAAAATCTAAAGGAAGTTTGTTCTGAAATGTCTGTGCTATATCTGAGAGACATAAGAAAGATCTGGAACTGATATTCAATTGGTAGTTACAGTCTTTTCTCATCTCTCCAACTCCCATATGGACTCAGTAGAGGCAAAGGTTGAGAGCCATTCGTCCTCCAAAACACGACCCTGCCAAGCCGAACTGCTTCTTGACACTGCTCGCTTAACCCGGAAGCCAGCCGCACCAATGTGTTGGAGGAAACAGTAAAAATTATGACCGAAATCAGAAAAGTTTATAGGTATATTTGAACTCGTTCTCTTCACGTTTCAATGGGCGATTCGACGTTGGATTTTATGAACATAACGCGCCAACCAAACTGAGATTTATGGATATAATAAATGACTTTTTCGAACAAAACTATTGGATGTCTTCGTTGGACACTTGGGAAGCCCTCAGCACAAGTTCTTCGAAAGGTAAGGGATTTGTTTTAGCTGTGATGTGTTTTGTGTGACCCGCGCTGGTTTATGAATTCATGCTAATGCATAAATATTAGAGGTGCTATCCACAAACAATCAAATGTTGTGCTTTCGCCGTAAAGCCTTTTTGAAATCTGACAACGCTGTGATATTGCCAAGAAGCAGAGCTTTTGATGGCTATGCAACACTTGTATATTGATGAATGTTTAATAATTCAACTTTTGGATTTTGAATTTGGCGCCTAACATTTCACCGGGTAGTGTCGGGAGTGGCCCGCTAACGCGCCGGTGCTCCCTAAGTAGTTAATTAAACATCTCCAATCCAAAATCAAATCTAGAATCGGCTTTCTATTTCGCAACAAAGCCTCCTTCACTCACGCCGCCAAACTTGCCCTAGTAAAACTGACTATCCTACCGATCCTCGACGATATCATCTACAAAACAGCTTCCAATACTCTACTCAGCAAACTGGATGCAGTCTATCACAGTGCCATCTGTTTTGTTACCAAAGCCCCTTATACCACCCACCCACTGCGACCTGTATGCTCTAGTCGGCCTCGCTACACATTCGTCGCCAGACCCACTGGCTCCAGGTCATCTATAAGTCTATGCTAGGTAAAGCTCGGCCTTACCTCAGCTCACTGGTCACGATAACACCCACCCGCAGCACGTGCTCCAGCAGGTATATCTCACTGGTCATCCCCAAAGCCAACACCTCCTTTGGCTGCCTTTCCTTCCAGTTCTCTGCTGCCAGTGACTGGAACAAATTGCAAAAATCTCTGAAGCTGGAGACTTATATTTCCCCTCACTAACTTTAAACATCAGCTATCTGAGCATCTAACCGATCGCTGCAGTTGTACATAGTCCATCTGTAAATAACCCACCCAATCTACCTACCTCATCCCCATACTGTTTTTATTTACTTTCTGCTCTTTTGCAGACCAGTATCTCTACTTCCACATCATCATCTGCTCTTTTATCACTCCAGTGTTAATCTGCTAAATTGTAATTACTTTGCTACTATGGCCTATTTATTGCCTACCTCCTCATGCCTTTTGCACACTGTATATAGACTTTTTTTTCTGTTGTGTTATTGAATGTACGCTTGTTTATTCCATGTGTAACTCTGTGTTGTTGTTTGTGTCGCACTGCTTTGTTTTATCTTGGCCAGGTCGCAGTTGTAAATGAGAACCTGTTCTCAACTAGCCTACCTGGTTAAATAAAGGTGAAATAAAAAAAATCTTTATCATGGGTGTCAATAATTTAGGGTCCCCACTGTGCATACTCTGAATCTCAAACAGAGTTTGTGTAGTATTATCTAAGGCTCTGTTACTGTATACTGTTGTCCTGTATGGCTCAGTTAGAAGAGCATGGCGCTTGCAATGTCAGGATTGTGAGTTTGATTCCAGGAGCCACTTA
>QNTS01001718.1:114436-132705 GCA_003317085.1 Hucho hucho | reverse complement strand
TATATGTCAGGTGTGCAAACATGACTAAGTCGCTTTGGATAAAAGTGTCTAATAAAAATGGCATATATTATGATATTACTCAGCTATGTGTGCTTCTGTGATGCTCCTCTGTCTCACACCCCTCTCACTCTATCCATCTACCCTCCTTTATCCCCCCCCCCCAGGTTGGTGACGGTGGAGAACAGTCCAGTCATCACCCCAAAGCGTCTCAGAATCTTCCAGAACATGTAATCTCTCTTGGGTTAAGATGTACATGGAAAGAACAGAAAGGCTGGCACAGTCCAGATGATCTTCATCAGGTCAAGCAGAAAGGAAGTGCAAACGTTCCCCTAGCTAACATAACCTATCTAGTTAGCCTTCAAAGTGAATGAGTAGTATAAACAGCACTCTGGCTGTTCTCTGTGACGTCAATGCCTACTTATCACTCTGCGCCCTACGGGGAATTGAGTGACGTGAATTGGGTGACGTGAAGGAGCTGTGCTCTGGAGTAAAAATAGAGCAGTCTTACCTTGACTATACAGACAGCAATAACCACAAATACACATTGGCAGCCCTAAAAAAGTTAAGTAGGCAGAAGCGGTAAAAACTGATTGTTTACATAGTTACACACACATATTGCAAGCCATTCTGAGTATAAGCATATAGAAATGGCTAAAAGGTAAAATGTCTTCCTCATGTTTTGATCTCATAAAATTACAACAGTATTATGTTGATTTCCTTTGTCTTAAAAAAAATAAACACAGTTCTCGGTCTATTGTATCTGTCCCTGTTGTGTAACTTGTTGCTGTCCTAGTATTGAGTCAGGGAGGGAAGACAGAGTAGCCTATACTCAGCTCTGTGATACAGGGTCATGGTCCGTCATGTTCCAGGAATTGCTTGAAGGCCAGAGGAATCATGATGTTGTGTCCACTGTTGCTTCACTGAGTGGAGCTAGTAGCTGGGTGACTTGCGGTCAGTAGTAAATCATTGTCATTGTCAGTACATAGCGGTACAGAGCGCACTGAGAGGGGATTGATTCAATGCTGTGGTGTAGTTTGGGTAAGATTGGTACAGGCTCAGAGATGCACTATAACTCCAGGGAAGACTGGTACAGGCTCAGTGATTGGTACAGATTGGTACAGGCATGGGCGCTGGACAAGCCGGCTGAGGCGTAGAAGCCCGAACGAGCCGGCTGAGGCGTGGGAGCCTGACGATCACGCTGAGGTGCGGGAGCCCGACGAACCGGGTGAGGCGTGGGAGCCTGATGGGCCAGCTGAAGCATGACGTGGGGTGGGCACCTGCCGAGCCAACCGAGGCAAGAAGACCTCTCGAGCCAGCTAAGGCGTGGAAGCCCGACGAGCTGGCTGAGACACTGCCGGTTCCATTGGCGACGGCACCCGGACCCGACGTCACCAACCAAAACAAAAAACAAAAACTCCCTGATGCTTTTTTTGGTGGTGTCAGCATTCTGTGAGGATTGACACTGGAGACGAGAAGCAAGTACAGGGAGGGAACATTTAATGAAACATGGACATGAAACAGACAGGACCAGCGTCTGGACGGGAAAAATGACGACATCAATGATGACACAGGGAACAAACTGAGTAGCAGCCAGATATAGAGGCGGTAGTCAAAAACATAATCTATGGAATGTCATTGCATGCTGCAGCGTTAATATTTCACTTCACTGGAACTAAGGGGCCTAGCCGGAATCATGAAAAACAGCCCCAGACCATTATTCCTCCACCAAACTTTACAGTTGGCACTATGCATTGGGGCAGGTAGAGTTCTCCTACCATCCGCCAAACCCAGAAGTGTGATTCATTACTCCAGAGTCATTACTTTCACTGCTCCAGAGTCCAATGTCGGTGAGCTTTAAAACACTCTTTCTGAGACTTGGCATTGCGCATGGTTTTCTTAGGCTTGGGTGTGGCTGCTCGGCCATGGAAACCCATTTCATGAAGCTCCCAACTAACAGTTACAGTGGCTTTCGAAAGTATTCACACCCCTTGGCATTTTTACTATGTTGTTGCCTTACAACCTGGAAATAAAAATGTTTTTGGGGGGGTTTGTATCATTTGATTTATACAACATGCCTACCACTTTGAAAATGCAAAATATTTTGTGTGAAACAAACAAGAAATAAGACCAAAAAACAGAAAACTCAATACTTTGTAGAGACATCTTTTGCAGCAATTACAGCTTTACGTCTCTTGGGGTATGTCTCTATAAGTTTAGCACACCTAGCCAATGGGATTTTTTCCCCCATTCTTCAAGGCAAAACTGCTCCAGGTCCTTCAAGTTGGATGGGTTCCGCTGGTGTGCAGCAATCTTTAAGTCATACTACAGATTCTCAATTGGTTTGAGGTCTGGGCTTTGACTAGGCCATTCCAAGACATGTAAATGTTTCCCCTTAAACCACTCGAGTGTTGCTTTAGCAGTATGCTTAGGGTCATTGTCCTGGTGGAAGGTGAACTCTGTCCCAGTCTCAAATCTCTGGAAGACTGAAACAGGTTTCCCTCAAGAATTTCCCTGTATTTAGCACCATCCATCATTTCTTCAATTCTGACCGGTTTCCCAGTCCCTGCCGATGAAAAACATCCCCACAGCATGATGCTGTCACCACCATGCTTTACCGTCGGGATAGTGTTCTCGGGGTGATGAGAGGTGTTGGGTTTGCGCCAGACATAGTGTTTTCCTTGATGGCCAAAAAGCTCAATTTTAGTCTCATCTGACCAGAGTACCTTCTTCCATATGTTTGGGGAGTCTCCCACATGCCTTTTGGTGAACACAAAATGTATTTGCTTATTTCTTTCTTTAAGCAATGTTTTTTTCTGGCCGCTCTTCCATAAAGCCCAGCTCTGTGGAGTGTACGGCTTAAAGTGGTCCTATGGACAGATACTCCCAATCTCCGCTGTGGAGCTTTGCAGTTCCTTCAGGGTTATCTTTTGTCTCTTTGGCATTCTAATTTATGCCCTCCTTGCCTGGTCTGTGAGTTTTGGTGGGCGGCCCTCTCTTGGCAGGTTTGTTGTGGTGCCATGTTTGTTGTGGTGCCATATTCTTGTTGTGGTGCCATATTCCTCTCTTGGCAGGTTTCTTGTGGTGCCATAACATCCATGGGATGTTCAAAGTTTCTGATCTTTTTTTATAACTCAACCCTGATCTGTACTTCTCCACAACTTTGTCACTTACCTGTTTGGAGAGCTCCTTGGTCTTCATGGTGCCGCTTGCTTGGTGGTGCCCCTTGCTTAGTGGTGTTGCAGACTCTGGGGCCTTTCAGAACAGGTGTATATATACTGAGATCATGTGACACTTAGATTGCACACAGGTGGACTTTATTTAACTAATTATGTGACTTCTGGTGTCTAATTCTGAAGGTAATTGGTTGCACCAAATCTTATTTAGGGGTTTCATAGCAAAAGGGGTGAATACATATGCACACACCACTTCTTTTTTGAAACAAGTATTTTTTTTTCATTTCACTTCACCAATTTAGAATATTTTGTGTATGTCCATTACATGAAATCCAAATAAAAATCTGTTTAAATTACAGATTGTAATGCAACAAAATAGGAACAACACCAAGAGGGATGAATACTTTTGCAAGGCACTGTATTGTGCTTCCAGAGGCAGTTTGGAACTCGGTAGTGAGTGTTGCCACCGAGGACAGACCATTTTTACATGCTACGCACATGCTACACACTCAGGGGCCCGTTCTGTGAGCTTGTGTGGCCTACCAGTTTGCGGCTGAGCCGTTATTGCTCCTAGATGTTTCCATAATAACAGCACTTACTGCTGACCAGGGCAGCTCTAGCAGGGCAGAAATTTGATGAATTGACTTGTTGGAAAGGTGGCACCCTATGACTGTCCCACGTTGAAAGTCACTGAGCTCTTCATTAAAGCAATTCTACTGCCAATGTTTGTCTATGGAGATTGCATGGCGGTCTGCAATTTCTTTACACCTGTCAGCAACACGTGTGCCTGAAATAGCCGAATCCTTTAATTTGAAGAGGTGTCCACATACTTTTGGGAGCCTGATATAGTGTATGTTATAAACTATTTACAGAATGCATGAAAACAATGTAGACAAAGCTAAGATTTTCATCAAAGCAATGTTAAATCTCCACTAAGAATTTATTTTTTTCTCTGTCCACTGGGCCATATAGCCAAAGCCTATTTACATTTTATAGCGGACACTCTGGTGTCTAATTATATTAAAAGCCATATGTCTGTGGCTCTGCCTCCAGACCCTGCTAATACAACGTGTTGGGATGACACTCCCAGTCAGTCATCATCTCTTCACAGCCTCCTCACATCCCCACGGACTCATTTAGATCTGAAGCTTATTTTATCTCCTAAACACCCGTCAAACTGTCTCTTAGGCAGATGGTTTTAATATCTCTATTAACATCAGCTGATTAGCCTCTAACCCCCTCTATAGATGCCTCAGTGTCCCCATGAAGGCTGTCTCCATGATCATGTTGTCCTCGCGTTGACATCCCCATAATATCTGCCCTTGTTAAAATGGTTTCTAATGGAAATGGCTTTCTTGTGGGACCTAGACTACCCAGTACAGAAAGGTGATGTTGCTGCTGCTCTAAAGAGTGCCCTATAGATTGGTCAGATGATCCACTTACTAACCTATCTATCAACTATACTTGCAGAATGACCTTTGATGTCCTCAGAAAGGGTGACCTTATTCGACTTTAATACCCAAGTCCCTACTTAATGACCTCAGGAAACGGCCACATCTGTTACACTCTCCTTTCATCTATTACCCTCTCTCCCCCATCCTTCTCCCATTGGCCTATTCTGGCCTAATGGAAAGTGTGACACTTCTCTTAACGAGGTTTCCCACAGATGTAATGAATTTCATAACCAGTGACAGCTCCTTCTCAATATATTAATAGAAATAAATAGGCTTTAGGATTTTAATTATGTTTTTAAAATGTTAGGTGTATTCAGTTGGGCGGTAGCAATAACTGGTATGAATTAATGTGATTCCCCATAGTCGTCTCTCCTGTTTGCATATTAAGCCTAGCACTGGTGTTTTGTTGGATATCGCATCCCCCCCTCTTCCCTTTTCGCCTCACATTTACAGCAGATATTTGTTAGTGTTAATTGCATATTTCATTACGGCTGGGAATTGCCAGGGTACGATATGATATTATCACGGTACTTCGGTGCCGGTACGATATGTATTGTTATTTTGTGATTTGATGTTCCAAACATATTGCTCACTATATATGCCTGCCGCAGAGAGATAAAGCATGAGAAAACAAGTTTTGAAAATAAGTAATTCCATTTTCTGTGCCATATTTCTGGCAGATCTGAGTTTTATAGAAAATCTTGGCATAAGTTATATATAAAGTATATACTGTTTGTGGCTTGGCCTGAATGTAATGCATGATTCTTCCCAATTGATTCCTGTGAGGTGAAATATAAAGCTGTTTTGATGAAAGAGGATTAGGGATCTCAGAAGTGGAATCGATCGTCAAAATAAAACATTTGCACTCAATATCATCAAATCAAATTTATTTATAAAGCCCCCCTTACATCAGCTGATGTCACAGAGTGCTGTACAGAAACCCAGCCTAAAACCCCAAACAGCAAGCAATGCAGGTGTAAAAGCACGGTGGCTAGGAAAAACTCCCTAGAAAGGCCAAAACCTAGGAAGAAACCTAGAGAGGAACCAGGCTGTGAGGGGTGGCCAGTCCTCTTCTGGCTGTGCCGGGTGCAGATTATAACAGAACATGGACAAGATTTTAAAATGTTCATAAAACAGGCAGAACAGTTGAAACTGGAGAAGCAGCACGGCCAGGTGGACTCGGGACATCAAGGAGTCATCAGGCCAGGTAGGCCTTGAGGAATNTGAGACAGGAGGGGTCGGGAGACACTGTGGCCCCGTCCGACGATACCCCCGGACAGGGCCAAACAGGCAGGATATAACCCCACCCACTCTGCCGAAGCACAGCCCCCACACCACTAGAGGGATATCTTCAACCACCAACTTACCATCCTGAGACAAGGCCGAGTATAGCCCACAAGATCTCCGCCACGGCACCAGTAAGCCGTGGCGGAGAGTAATATCAAAGCCTACACTCCTCCAACCCTTTCATAACAACATGAATACAGGCGGAGCACTACTTACAAGCCGGTCCTCATGCATTTATGTACATGCATTTATAATTTAACACAGAGACAAATGCGCTTTCTTTCAGGCTCGGGTCAATCTTTACACCCCACTCTGCTTTCAACTGGGTTTGACGTCGTACATTTTTGATCAGCGGAAAAGTGTGTGAAATGTGTGCCTCTGGAACTTGTTGGCCTAGTTTTTGTCAGCCAGGTGTGTGGTCTAGTCTGGTCTGGTCTGGTCTGGCCTGGTCTTGTCTGATCTGGTCTATTCTGATCCTGGCTGGTCTGGTCTGGCTAATGAAGATGACTGCTTTATCTTCACTAAAGTGGAGCAGGAGAATGTTGCTAGTTAAGTGGTTGTTGAATCTAAGCTAACCAGATCAAGCTAACATAAGCTACTGCACGCTAACACCAGCCTGAAAGACACAGTAAGTCAGGTATGAAACGATGTGATGATGTGTTTGAATTAAAACAATGTGTTTTAATCGGAACCGTTACAAGAGCAGTGAGAGATGTGACGGAGCATTTCTGATATTAATACGCCTTCACGCTAGGGCAGAGCAGTAAACTGTAAAAAATAATGAGTTTTATCACCAGTATTAAAATGCTAACAGCTGAGAACCGCTAGCTAGCTAGCACAACAAGTCAACAACGTTGGGAGGGCAAGCTTGCCAAGTAGACCCCCGGAAATCTACCGACTACCCTTAGTGGTGAAAGTAAGAACTGCAATTGAAGCCAAAAATACAGTCAAAGAGGAGAATAATTATTCTCATAAAGGAAACTTTTTTATTAATTAAAAAGATTATACTGATTAAATAGAGGCATACTAAGACAAAATAAAATTTACAAAGTGTGTAAACGATAACAAATGAGTGTAGGAAATGAAGACATTTATTAAATGTATTTACATTTTTTTATTTAGCCTTTATTTAACAAGGCATGTCAGTCAAGAACAAATTCTTATTTACCATGACAGCCTACCAGAAGACAAAAGGCCTCCTGCCGGGACGGGGGATAAAAAATACAGGACAAAACACACATCACGACAAGAGAGACACCGCAACACTACATAAAGAGAGACCTAAGACAACAACATAGCATGGCAGCAACACATGAAAACACAGCATGGTAGCAACATGGTAGCAACACAACATAGCAGCAGCTCAACATGGTAGCAGGACAACATGGTAGCAGCACAAAACATGTTACAAACATTATTGGGAACAGACAACAGCACAAAGGGCAAGAAGGTAGAGACAACAATACATCATGCGAAGCATCCACAACTGTCAGTAACAGTGTCCATGATTGAGTAATAATTTAGGGGACCTTTAACGGAATGTGACTGGCAGAATGGGTGTTGTATGTGGAGGATGAGGGCTGCAGTAGATATCTCAGATAGGGGGGAGTGAGGCCTAAGAGGGTTTTATAAATAAGCATCAACCAGTGAGTGTTGCGACGGGTATACAGAGATGACCAGTTTACAGAGGAGTATAGAGTGCAGTTATGTGTCCTATAAGGAGCACTAGAGGCAAATCTGATGGGCGAATGGTAAAGATCATCTAGCCGCTGGAAGTGAATTCTGGAATTGAACAAATAACTATGCCAAGTGGAAACCATTAGTCAAGTACCAGAGTTGAAGGCTACAAAATAGGACTTTTGATTCATAATGTTTTACAAATAGAACTACTTCACTGTCAGTTTTGTCCTCCTAATATTTTTGGTTGAAGTTATGTTGAACAGTAGCCTATAAATCAATCAGAATGGAGAAAGCCCATTAAATCCACTTAGAATTAATTTGTTGCTATTCACTACCCATAAATCATATTTATAACTTGTATTATTCAGAAACGTCAAATACCGCCAAAAATGAGAAAAATACTGTGATATGATATTTTGGCCATATCGCCAAGCCTCTTTGCCTGGTGTCATTCTGTGAAGACTCCTACTTCCTACTCTAATACTCATGCTAAGCTAATGTCTTCTGACAGCTGACCTTCACATCAACATGCTCAGAGGAGGGATCTTGATGGCAGGAGCTTGACTCCATTTTGTATACTCCATTTCTTTTGACACATGAATCACTTCGGACGCCTTTTATGTTGGCCCACAGGAGAGTGAGACTTGTCACTTTCAGATAAGAGATATATATTTTTAGAATAGGCTACATCCCAAATGGCATCGATTAGAGAGGGAAATTCTAAACACATTACGAAACAACAAAGGGTATCAGACAATAGGACAATGTATCCAATCAATTTTACTCTAATTAGTTGAATCTCTGTATTTAACACTGAATCTCTTTAGTATGAATGGGATCTGCAGTCGCTTCGAAGATCTTTGCTTTCTAAAGGATCCACATTGACTGTTCTGCATCTACTGTACCACAGTTGTTCTGATGGTTTCATGGCATTCTTTTTTCATTAGTGCGAAGACTCTTTTTACCACTGTATTACATAAACTCAGTAAAAAATGAAACATCCTCTCACTGTCAACTGCGTTAATTTTCAGCAAAAAGATTCAACAACTGAGAAAAAACTGAACAAGTTCCACAGACATTTGACTAACAGAAATTGAATAATGTGTCCCTAAACAAAGGGGGGTTCAAAATCAAAAGTAACAGTCAGTATCTGGTGTAGCCACCAGCTGCATTAAGTACTGCAGTGCATCTCCTCCTCATGGACTGCACCAGATTTGCCAGTTCTTGCTGTGAGACGTTACCCCACTCTTCCACCAAGGCACCTGCAAGTTCCCGGACATTTCTGGGGGGAATGGCCGTAGCTCTCACCCTCCGATCCAACAGGTCCCAGACGTGCTCAATGGGATTGAGATCCGGGCTCTTCGCTGGCCATGGCAGAACACTGACACCCCTGGTGAGACAAAACCGCGACTCGTAAGTGAAGAGCACTTTTTTCCAGTCCTGTCTGGTCCAGCGACGGTGTGTTTGTTCCCATAGGCGACGTTGTTGCCGGTGATGTCTGGTGAGGACCTGCCTTACAACAGGCCTACAAGCCCTCAGTCCAGCCTCTCTCAGCCTATTGCAGACAGTCTGAGCACTGATGGAGGGATTGTGCATTCCTGGTGTAACAAGGGCAGTTGTTGTTGCCATCCTGTACCTGTCCCGCAGGTGTGATGTTCGGATGTACTGGTCCTGTGCAGGTGTCGTTACACGTGGTCTGCCACTGTGAGGACGATCAGCTGTCCATCCTGTCTCTCTGTAGCGCTGTCAGATGAGCAGGGGACCCTGGGCATATTTATTTTGGTGTTTTTCAGAGTCAGTAGAAAGGCCTCTTTAGTGTCCTAAGTTTTCATAACTGTGACCTTAATTGCCTATCGTCTGTAAGCTGTTAGTTTCTTAATGACCGTTCCACAGGTGCATGTTCATTAATTGTTCATGGTTCATTGAACAAGCATGGGAAACAGTGTTTAACTACTTAGGGAGCAGTGGGGCACTACCCGGTGAAATGTAAGGCGCCAAATTCAAAATCCAAAAGTTGAATTATTAAACATTCATCAATATACAAGTGTTGCATAGTCATCAAAAGCTCTGATTCTTGGCAATATCCCAGCTTTGTCAGATTTCAAAAAGGCTTTACTGCGAAAGCACAACATTTGATTGTTTGAGGATAGCCCCTCTCATATTTTATGCATTAGCATCAATCCATAACCAGCGCAAGTCTCACAAAATGCATAAAATCGCTAATATAAAATGGCTTACCTTTGATGATCTTCTGCTGAGGATAGTCCGAAGTGTCCAAGCAGGACAATTCATGCTTCTTTTGTTAGAAAAAGTCATTGTTTATGTCCATAAATCTCAGTTTGGTTGGCGCGTTATGTTCATAAAATACAGCGTCCACTCGCCCATTGAACCGCGAAGAGAACGCGTTCAACCTATACCTATACACTTGTCCAAGAACAATCAAACATCATTGATAATGTATCCTTAGGAACACTTTTATGTATATTTACTATAATATTTCAACAGGATTATAAACTGGACGATAGGAAAGGAAAAAAACACAGCGCGCGAGCCCGTGATCGCGCCTCCTCTTCTGTTTACATCCGGTGACTAGTTCGAAATTCTTCTTCTATTACCATCCAGAGCAACCTAACATCACCAAACACTGTCTAGAGACTGTTGACATCCAGTGGAAGCAATAGGTACTGCAATCTTACTCCCAGATATGGCTGTTTTCAATAGGGAGGGGTTCAATATGAGGCAATGTGTCAAAAACACTTTTTCCAGGACAGAAATTCCTCGGGTTTTCACCTGCTATATCAGTTCTGTTATACTCACAGACAATATTTTAACTGTTTGTTTTTTTCCTTTCTCATTGGTGTTCATAGACTTGCCTTGCACATCTCCGTCCATATGCTGAGCCATACCTATCTCTTTATTTTCTCTCCCTCTCTTTCTAACTCTCCAACCCTCCCACTTTCCATCTGAGATTTCTGCTCAGCCATGACTTTTCAAAGCCTGTCTCCACCGCAGGGCGTCCTCTCCATCTCACTAACTCTAAATCTCCTTCGGTCATATAGTTATTGATGTTGTGTTATGGGGACTTGATAATGAACATCAACGCTACTTGGCTCTTTAGGTCTCCATATCTCTCTATCTATCTCCCAGGAGAAAGTGGAAGGCCTCTAGCTAGCATACACTAACGACCATAGCTAGCTACTTAATGCAGAGTTGGAGTGTTAATGGTCTTACGAGACAGTACTGTATCAGCATCTTCATGCTATAACCTCTCTGATCTTTGTGCCCACTGTGATATTAGTGTCACATCTGCTCTTGCCGCGCCCTCTAGTGCTCATCCTGTGTCTCCTTGACCTGCCGCCACTCCCCCAGTGCTCTCTCCCTCTCCCTTTCTCTCTGTGTGTCTTATTGTGTGGGCGGAGACAGGTGTGCTGGAGTCAGAGCAGATCCCCACCAGCTGCAACCTGTTCCATAATCAAGACCTCTACAAATACTCAGTTCTGCCACTTCCACACTGCCAGATCGTAATCTCTGCTGAGTCAGTCTACGTTTCTAGCCGTTTGTTACTATTCAGATCCTGTTATCCTGTTTTGCCTGTTTTCCTTGCCTGACGCTGCTTTCGTCTCCGCTACAGTTCTGCCCACTCTGACTCTGGTCCCTGTCTGCAGTCCCATATCTCCTCATTCTGCTACTCTGCCTTGGATTCCCCACTCTACTACTCCCTTGGATTCTCCTCCGGACCTGCTCACCCTGTCTAAACTTACCCTGAACTTACCCTGAACTTACCCAGAGCTTACCCTGACCTGCACTCCATTTCCCCCTGTGTTTCAATAAATGTCTTGGTTACTTCATCCCAGTCTCCTTGTCTGAGTCTGCTCTTTGGTTCCCCTGTTACACTCTCCGTAACAATTAGCCCAAGGCTGTTCAGCTGGTGCTGTCTGTCGCACAATGCCAGGCATGGATTGCTCTCTCATACTGCTCTGTGAATCACAGGGAACCAAATAATCTCTTTATACAACTTGTTTAGGAAAAGTACATTGCTGAAGATTTACAAGTCAATGCTCGCTTTGTTAATGGACGCATTGTCTTAATCCTTCTGTATACACAACATTACATGCAAATATCCATGGCTTGGCATAAACTATTATTTGAATATGGCAAACCAAATAGTTCTCTCTGGTTGTGGTCCCAGGATGAGTATTAAATTACGCTGCATATTGTTTTGCATAACCTTCTTTAACGATGTGATTGAAGCTCAGTAGAGGATGACCCATGTTCTTTTGTATTGAAAGGTTTCTTCACCATGGGACCTCATCTAATGCTGTTTTGAATTGTATTATTCTTGGTTTATGTGCAATTGCTGTGAAAACTCAATAAAACAGCCCTCTGCTTTTACTCTGTGAATTAGTCTTATGGCTTGTACAGACAGTACTGCCTCTCTGTCATCTAATGCTACAGTCTCACCATATGTAATCTCTCAAACTCACATTCTGTCTGCTAGTGCTAACTGCCCTTTTTATAGCATATACAGTAATTGTTGGAGTGGATTAAAACACAAATAATTAATGAGTGGCCTCCCTGTTAACAGAAGTTATCATGTTTTGTTTTGTCTATAATTTAAAACCTTTTGTTCAGCTGGTAAAGTAACGTTAGACAGAAAGACAGAGGTAGAGTATAGGAGAGGTTGTAGAGGGAAACAAGTATTTGATGGGAAGAGAAATGTACTGGGTGATGGTGATTGAGAGGGCGTCTGAGTTAAAGTAAACAGATATGTAGTTAGTGAATGTAACAAAGAAAGTGGGAAAGAAAGGAAATGGGAAATTAATTGGAAAGTAAAATGTAAAGTAAGAATTCAAATGTTGAATTGTTTGGACTGATTAAGACTGAACAACATTTTAATTTTATCCTTTTGGAGAGGACGGTGTGTCCTTATACAGTGAGGGAAAAAAGTATTTGATCCCCTGCTGATTTTGTACGTTTGCCCACTGACAAAGAAATGATCAGTCTATAATTTTAATGGTAGGTTTATTTGAACAGTGAGAGACAGAATAACAACAAAAAAATCCAGAAAAATGCATTTGAAAAATGTTATAAATTGATTTGCATTTTAATGAGGGAAATAAGTATTTGACCCCCTCTCATTCAGAAAGATTTCTGGCTCCCAGGTGTCTTTTATACAGGTAATGAGCTGAGATTAGGAGTACACTCTTAAAGGGAGTGCTCCTAATCTCAGTTTGTTACCTGTATAAAAGACACCTGTCCACAGAAGCAATCAATCAATCAGATTCCAAACTCTCCACCATGGCCAAGACCAAAGAGCTCTCCAAGGATGTCAGGGACAAGATTGTAGACCTACACAAGGCTGGAATGGGCTACAAGACCATCGCCAAGCAGCTTGGTGAGAAGGTGGCAACAGTTGGTGTGATTATTCGCAAATGGAAGAAACACAAAAGAACTGTCAATCTCCCTCGGCCTGGGGCTCCATGCAAGATCTCACCTCGTGGAGTTGCAATGATCATGAGAACGGTGAGGAATCAGCCCAGAACTACACGGGAGGATCTTGTCAATGATCTCAAGGCAGCTGGGACCATAGTNACACTACCCGGTGAAATGCAAGGCGCCAAATTCAAAATCCAAAAGTTGAATTATTAAACATGCATCAATATACAAGTGTTTCATAGTCATCAAAAGCTCTGCTTCTTGGCAATATCACAGCGTTGTCAGATTTCAAAAAGGCTTTACGGCGAAAGCACCACATTTGATTGTTTGAGGGTAGCACCTAACATATTTTTCCCATTACCATAAATTCATAAGCCTCCACGGTTCACAGAAAACACATTTCACAGCGAAAACAAATCAATTACCTTTTGAAGAACTTCTGCTGAGGGCTTCCCAAGTGTCCAACGAAGACAATCCATGGTTCTTTTGTTAGAAAAAGTAATGTATTATATCCATAAATCTCCGTTTGGTTGGCGCGTTATAATGAGAAAATATAGCGTCGACTCCTCCATTGAAACGTGAAGAGAACTCGTTCAACTTATACCTATAAACTTGTCCAAGAACAAGCAAACATAATTTTAAATGTATCCTTAGGAACACTTTTATGTATAAATAGTATAATATTTCAACCGGAATATAAACTGGGCGATAAGAAAGGAAAAAAACAAACAGCTCGCCAGCCGTGAATGCGCGTTTTCTTCTATTGACATCTGTGTGGCCACTTCCTTATTCGTCTTCTTCTATGCTCTAAAAGCATTTAAAAAGAATCAGAACACTTTCTCGAGACTGTTGACATCCAGAGGAAGCAATAGGTACTGCATTCATATGCCCTTATATGGGCATTTTCATAAGGGAGGGGTTCTAAACGAGGCAATGTTTCAAAACCACTTTTTCCAGGACAGAAATTCCTCAGGGGTTTCGCCTGCCATATCCATTCTGTTATACTCACAGACAAAATGTTAACACTTTTAGAGCATTCTAAGTGTTTCCTATCCAATGGTACTAAATATGTGCATATCCTATTTTCTGGGCCTGAATGGGAGGCATTTTACTTTGGGCACGCCAGGCTCTCCAAAACGGTCACCTCGTGCGCTGCTCCCAAAGAAGTTAAGGTCCTGGAGTGGCCTAGCCAGTCTCCAGACCATAATCCCATAGAAAATCTGTGGAGGGAGCTGAAGGTTCGAGTTGCCAAACGTCAGCCTCGAAACCTTAATGACTTGGAGAAGATCTGCAAAGAGGAGTGGGACAAAATCCCTCCTGAGACGTGTGCAAACGTTGTGGCCAACTACAAGAAACGTCTGACCTCTGTGATTGCCAACAAGGGTTTTGCCACCAAGTACTAAGTCATGTTTTGCAGAGGGGTCAAATACTTATTTCCCTCATGAAAATGCAAATCAATTCCTAACTTTTTTTCACGTGTTTTTCTGGATTTTTTTGTTGTTATTCTGTCTCTCACTGTTCAAATAAACCTATCATTAAAATTATAGACTGATCATTTCTTTGTCAGTGGGCAAACGTACAAAATCAGCAGGGGATCAAATACTTTTTTCCCTCACTGTATCTCCCTTTGAAATGTTTCCCGAGGCTCTTGCCTTGGGAGAGCAGATAGTGAAATCTCTGCAAAGAAACACTTGGACAAACTTCAAGGCTATTGTGTCGTTATTATGTGCCAGATGTTAAGACCACAAACTGTTATAATTACGTTATTTGCGGGATTTACTTGTCATTTCAACAGGCATAGGGCCTATATTACTAACTGAAATCTGGGTTTATGATTGTGGTTTAACTTTGCCATGCTTTGATTAGACAGCCTACAGTAGCCTGGGTAAGATTTCGGCGGGATGTAGTCTGAACGATGTAGCAGCTTGCTTAGGTCACATTGACAGACTAATTTGTTCAACGTGAATAGCGAGGCAATTTCGAGGTACAAAGTTTTTGTGTTGCCTAATGGCCTGCTAGAATAGGCTTCTGAGAATGGGGTCATAATTTCAATCACTGAATCAAAAATATTAATAATATTGATATGAACTGAATATATATTTGTCAACAACAGCCAGTGTTTGTTTTATTACCTGTAGCCTAATCTGATGGATTGTTAAATCTAATTCATTCTAATAACAGCTCTGTCCATGATTACAATTGATCACTTTCAATTTAATTAACTAAACATGGCCATTAAGAGTTGCATAATAAAACAAGTCTACAACAACATTAAATTGAAGTTATAAGCACAGTGTTAATACGCAACAGAGGTTGGTAATAAAATATAGAATAACATTGTTAAATCAAATCAAATGTTATTAGTCACATGCGCCGAATACAACAGGTGTAGACTTACAGTGAAACGCTTACTTACAAGCCGCTAACCAACAATGCAGTTAAAAAAAATATGGATACTAATAAGAATTAAAATTTACAAGTAATTAAAGATGAGCAGTAAAATATCAATAGCGAGACTATATACAGGTGGGTACCGGTACAGAGTCAATGTGCGGGGGCACCAGTTAGTTGAGGTAATAGGTACATGTAGGTAGAGTTATTAAAGTGACTATGCATAGATGGTAACAACAGAGAGTAGCAGCGGTGTAAAATAGGGAGGGGGGGGGACAATGCAAATAGTCTGTGTAGCCACTTGATTAGATGTTCAGGAGTCTTATGGCTTGGGGTTAGAAGCTGTTTAGAAGCCTCTAGACTTAGACTTGGCGCTCTGGTATTGCTTGGGTGGCTGAAGTCTTTGAAAATTTTTAGGGCCTTCCTCTGACACCGCCTGGTATAGAGGTCCCAGATGGCAGGAAGCTTGGCCCCAGTGATGTACTGGGCCATTCACACTGCCCTCTGTAGTGCCTTGCGGTCGGAGGCCGAGCAGTTGCCGTACCAGGCAGTGATGCAACCAGTCAGGATGCTCTCGATGGTGCAGCTGTAGAACCTTTTGAGGATCTGAGGACCCATGCCAAATCTTTTCAGTCTCCTGAGGGGGAATAGGTTTTGTTGTGCCCTCTTCACGACTATCTTGGTGTGCTTGGACAATGTTAGTTTGTTGGTGATGTGACCACCAAGGAACTTGAAGCTCTCAACCTGTTCCACTGCAGCCCCGTTGATGAGAATGGGGGCGTGCTCGGTCCTCTTTTTCCTGTTGTCCACAATCATCTCCTTTCTCTTGATCACGTTGAGGAATAGGTTGTTGTCCTGGCACCGCACGGCCAGATCTCTGACCTCCTCCCTATAGGCTGTCTCGTCGTTGTCAGTGATCAGGCCTACCACTGTTGTGTCATCGGAAAACTTAATGATGTTGTTGGAGTTGTGCCTGGCCGTGCAGTCATGAGCGAACAGGGAGTACAGGAGGGGACTGAGCACGCACCCCAGAGGTACCCTTGTGTTGAGGATCAGCGTGTGTTGTTACCTACCCTTACCACCAGCCCTATGGTGTGGAACACTAAGCTGTTGTCAATGAATAACATTCTCACATAGGTGTTCCTTTTGTCCAGGTGGGAAAGGGCAGTGCGGAGTGCAATAGCTATTGCATCATCTGTGGATCTGTTGGGGCGGTATGCAAATTGCAGTGGGTCTAGGGTTTCTGGGATAATGGTGTTGATATGAGCAATGACCAGCCTTTCAAAGTACTTCATGGCTACAGATGTGAGTGCTATGGGTCGGTAGTCATTTAGGCAGGTTACCTTATTGTTCTTGGGCACAGGCACTATGGTGGTCTACTTAAAACATGTTGGTATTACAGACTCGGACAGGGAGAGGTTGAAAATGTCAGTGAAGACACTTGCCAGTTGGTCAGCGCATGCTCGCAGTACACGTCCTGATAATCCGTCTGGCCCCGCGGCCTTGTGAATGTTGACCTGTTTAAAGGTCTTACTCACATCGGCTGCGGAGAGTGTGACAGCTGGTGCTCTCATGCATGGTTCAGTGTTACTTGCCTCGAAGCAAGCATAGAAGTAGTTTAGCTCATCTGGTAGGCTCTTATCACTAGGCTGCTCTCGGCTGTGCTTCCCTTTGTAGTCTGTAATGGTTTGCAAGCCCTGCCACATTCGACGAGCGTCAGAGCTGGTGAAGTATGATTTGATCTTTGATCTGTATTGATGCATTGCCTGTTTGATGGTTCGTCGGAGGGCATAGCGGGATTTCTCATAATCTTCCGGGTTAAAGTCCCACTCCTTTAAAGCGGCAGCTCTAGTCTTGAGCTCAGTGGGATGTTGCCTGTATTCCACGGCTAGACTACAATGAAAACAATTACTTCTAATAAGGAGAGAATAATCATTTTTGATTGTTTTCCAAACCTTACAATTAGTGACAGTGACGAAGACATTGATAGGGATGGTTGGTGTAAATCGAATGAGTGTTGACATCATGTGAATGGTAATTGGTTATTAGTGGTTTTTGGTTAGCACAATTAATGTCATATTTTTGTAATTTGAAGAAGTTGAGGTTTCAATACAAGGTTAAATAATGAATTGAAGGATTGAGCTTTGAGACTGACAGGTGAAGGCGTATGGTGCCCGCTGGGCAAGAGCGGGCTTTAAGAGAAGTTTTTTGACAATTTCCAATTATCATTACATAATTTTATAGTTTGGGTAAACACTAATGATTAGAATTTAGCAATAGTCCTATGTGTGATTCAGACCATGACAAGGACAGCTACCCTTTACTGCTGAAGACAGTGATGTTTGACCTGTTGCATACTTAGAAATGCGCCTGTTGTAGACAGAGGTTTGCTCTCACAAGGTCGGCTCAGTGGGAGTGGAATGTTGGCTGAACGCCCAGCCTTTGTGATTGCCAGGTGTTCTCTTCTAAGCTGGGAGCAAGTGCTTTGCTGAGTAAGGATCCACTTGATAATCTTTGACAATGACAATGGTTAGAACTGTATATGGTATGTGTAGAAGGTTAAAGGTTTTAAACTCAGTGGCACAACAGAAGCCATATACAAAGATAATGTACTAGTGTAAGAAAGCACTAGAACTGATCAGTAATTATAACCGTGATGAGAAAGTTAATGCTAGAATTATGGATAATTATACTGTATGTTAAAGTAAATGTACATTCTGCTAGTGCCGATGTGTGCTAAGTTGAGGGTTTCAACTTGAGAGATAGAACCAAATCAAATCAAATGTTATTGGTCACATACACATGGTTAGCAGATGTTAATGCGAGTGTAGCGAAATGCTTGTGCTTC